>CAXKVI010000016.1:854713-875269 GCA_964058755.1 Campiglossa producta | reverse complement strand
GTGCCACTCAATATTTTCCAAAATACGTCCGCGACAAATTTTTTGATTTCACAGATAAATTACGGATAATTTACGACAAAATCACGTGCAAAGGTTTTTATCCTAGCTGGTCTCGAAAGTAGTTTTCCAGAAGTGGCACGCTAACTTCATGTGAAGTTGGCGGTGCACTACCAAAAAAATAATTTTTTTTTTTTTTTAATTTTCCAAATATGCCACTTAGTTACGGCTAATTTACGGCAAAATCACGTGCAAACATTTTTTCTCTAGCAGGTCCCTAAGGTAGTTTTTCAAAGGTGGCACGCTAACTTCATATGAAGTTGGCGTGCCACTCAATATTTTCCAAAATACGGCCGCGGCAAAATTTTTGTTTTCACGGCTAATTTACGTATAAATTACGGCAAATTATCCACTAGTTACTTTTTTGCCACGTAAAAGTTGTCTTGCCAACTTCAGAGAGGTTAAAAGTTGCGACCAGTCGAATTTTCAAAAATGTCTCACTTCAAAGTGGGTGGTGCCAGAAAATTTATCAAAAAATCATAATCTATAAAATTAAATCATTTATGCCATTTTCGTTACCGAATCACCTTCATCAATTTAGGTGATTTTCGAAGCTTTCGATAACGATTTTTTTGTGCCGTTATATGGACAAAAATATAATACCCTTGTACTAGTAGATAGTAGGTGGTACGCTGGATATAAAAATCAACACTTTTACTAATAATATTTTTTACTACACTACCACTGTTTTTCCCAACTTGGACCTCAATAGGGCACGTGTAAAAATAATCGAATTTGCCTGACACTTTGCATTTATCATTTTCTAATCAATTATCATATTTTGGTGGGGTGCGCAGTGGAAAATGCAAAATTATTTTTTTTGCAACCACCCTAATATACATACAAAGATAAACAAACATACCCGCAACATCATTTCTGCCTCTGCCACTGAATGCTGCTGCGCTGCTTTTCAACTGGCTCTGCGACACACAAGAATCACACGACAACGGGAAAAAACGTGCTGAGAGAGAACAAACACAAATTTTTACCTATCGAAAGCAGGTAAAATGCTGCACGGCGGAGTATTATGTTTGTGGTAAGGTAAAAAAAAATTTCAATACTGATATGTATCACACACAATTGTCTTTTGTGTCGGTATGTATGTATGTAATAACAATTATGAAAACGCACAATTACGTGCATTCATTTATTCGACGGCACTGAGCAATAGTAAAAACAAAGTTATCACTTGATACAAATTTTATATGTAACTGTAAATATGTATGTTTGTAGACATGTATGTAAGCATGTGTGTATGTATGTATGCAATTCCACTGACGTTTAACGCAAAATTTGACCGTCAGACCGGTAGACGACCAAAACGAACCGATTTTTGAAGAATCACAGGTGTCGACGGCCAACAACAGCAAACACTAGCGATCGAACGCTGACGCTTTTTACGAGTTAACTATCGAAATGTTAAAAATGTCAAAGTAGCTAACTGCAGCAACGGACTTTAGACAAAGGTGCGTCATACGATTTTTTGGGGCGTTTTGGAATTTTTTTTACATTTTTCCATGCACAGTTATCACAGTGCACAATTGATAATTTTTTCCACTTTAGTAATTTTTTTTATTTTTCAATATTTTTCTCAAGTAAGCAAGTAGGTATGCATGACTTTGCTTGTGTTTTTTTTCAATTTTTCCAATGTTCTCTTTTTCTTTTGTTTGCTCAAGGTATACCGACTGCTGTTGCTGTTGCCGTAAAGTCAAAAATTTTCGAAAATCAACCGCACCAAGCGAAACGACAAGAATGACTGAAAAACTGAATTTACGAACTCGAATAATGAACTCGTCACTTTGCTTGGCTGCCTGCTGGATTGTTCGTATGGTGTACGTCGTCAACGGCAAAATTTCAATACGGCTTTCATTGAAAAAAGCGTCGAGTTTCAAAGATTCGCCACTATCATACATACATACAAGCAGTATACAATATTCGTATTCATTTTCAGACATATTTACAATTTTTTCCAGCTTGTTTTTGATTCGAGTTCAAAAGGGGGTTTGCATAATTGGAAAGTAAAAAAAAAAACTACTTCAAAGGTTTTTATTATGAACTGCTTGTTGTTCGAAATTTGCCGTTATTTTAATTTTTTTTTCTTGTATGTATTAAATTTTTTATAGTTTTCGAAATCTACAAAAGTATACGAAATTTATACATACAAAACTAACTGTGTTGATATGGATGCTCCAGGGACCTGAAACACTGATTCGAGAGCACATTTGGAAGAATGAAAAAAAAAATCGAATTAAATCTTATAGAAAGTAAAAAAAAAAAACGAAAAAAATTAACTGTATTAACAAAAAATAAATGAAAAAATAAAGTAAAATCAATAAAAAAAAAAATTAAAACATATACAAAAAAAAAATACAATAAACAAATAAAATAAAATAAAAAAAAATTTAATTATGTGTTTTTTTTATTGATTTATGTATTTTTGGCTGGCTTAAATTTAATTGTTTCAACTATTGAACACGGCCAGCTGAAAATACAAATTAAAAAAAAAATAAATAAATTAAAAAAATATAATAAATAAAAATAAATATGAAATAAAAAAATACAAAAAAAAAAAAATAAAAGAAAATAAAATAAATAAAGTGCTTTGGGACACAGGGAATCCTTATGCTCAATCCGATTCGGAGATTTGGTATACGGATGGATCGAAGCTGGAAGATGGTAAAACGGGAGCTGGTATCTATGGACCAAATTACTAAAAATCGGTACCGATGGGTAACTACCCCACTATCTTTCAAGCGGAAATCCACGCAATAAAATTATGTGGCAGAGAATGCTTCCGAAGAAGACTATCCTCTAGGCGAATCTATTATGTCGGACAGTCAGGCCGTCCTCCGTCCCTTGCAGTCTTACATTATAACCTCGAAGTTTGTTGAAAAAGTTTTGTTAGGTTGGGTCCCAGGGCATGACGGCAACGAAAAAACAGATCACCTGGCAAAACATGGTGCTTCAACAGCATTTTATGCTCCGGGACCCTTTTGTGGACCCACGAAGGCTCACGTAAAGGAGACCATAAGCAACTGGGAAAATAAACAGTTTAGGCAGCATTGGCTTAGCAGCCTAGGGCAGAGGCAGGCCAAAATCGTTATAGAACCCTCAAGAAGAGCATCAGCCAGGCTCATTAATCTAAGGAGGGTGGATCTAAGAACCCTCACTGGGTACAACAATTTTTCGGTTTTGCGAACGGGACGATGAAACGCCGGTTCATATACTCTGTGAATGCATTGCGTTAGCAAAAAAGTGCTACCTACGTGGGGTCACTATCAATCCGTTTGTAATATGGAATAAAAAACCTGAGGAGGTGCTCAAATTTATAAATAGCCTCCGCATACAGCAATAAGCTTATAGGTCACACCATAGATCGTACTAATAGTCGCGGTGTAATAAGGCCTTATAATAATAATAATAATAATAATAATAATAATAATAATAATAATAATAATAATAATAATAATAATAATAAATAAAGAACAAGGAAAGTAAAATAAAGGAGATGATAAGAGAGCAAGGGAATGAAGAGAAGGGATTTTAAATAAAAAAATTAAAATCTATCTATCCCTATAGGGAAAGTAATAACCAGCAAACTGAAAGAAAGAAGTAAAAGTAAAGGATAGGAAGGCGGGGAAAGGAAAAAAGGGGAGGTAAAGGAAAAGGAAGGAACGAGAAATAAACGCCAGTGGAGTAAAAAACATGTCCGCCCCCTTTGATATCTCTCTATGCCTAGCGGGAGAAGGGGGGTGCCCCAACGTTTGGAAACCACTGCCATACAGGTTCGAGGAATCTTAAAAAAAAAAAACCTTTGGAACCACCCTAACTGAGTATTTACACTGTACAACAGCAAAAATATCCCAGAGCTGTTCTTATCGGTTACTAAAGCGAAACTGGGGGTGACCGAATTATTAATTTTTTTAAATAAAATTAACTAAAGAGAGTTTTTGACATAAAACACAAACAAATTATTTTTTATATATAAAGAATTATTTATTTAAAAATCAAATAAAAATGTTTTTTAATTTTTTTTTTATTTTTATCTGAAACCTTTTTTATTTGTATGTGACATCCCTGTAAAAACATTCCGTTATTTCTAAATTGACGTTAAAAGTCAGAAAATAAAATGCTTTCTAAATACCAAAATAATCAATACATATCCTCCGTCCCTGGCACCACCGCGCAACTGTGAACATAGTTTTTAAAAAGTAGGTAGGTAGCTAGGCATGTTTGGAAATTTATACAAGTTTTATACGTACGCTTGTAAGGTACAAAAGTTAAAAGTACCAACATAGTTACATACCGTTCTCAACTTTTCAATACTAGTTATAATTTTCTTTCACCGCTCTACTTGGCTTTCAATTCTGTTTTTGTTTTAATTTTATTTTTTTTCTCTATTTTTCATTATTTCATACATATTTACAATCATGCATACATACCTATGTATATATTTTGCTTTATCGTTTTTCATTATGCCTTGGTTTGGTTTGATTTTCAGTTCGGGTTTTCGGGTGTGTACTCGTCTCGTATTCGAAACGAATGAACGAATGAACGTTGATACGAATAATCTCTACTTCAGCGAGTACATTGCAACATACATACATACATATGTAGATATCCAATAAAATAATTTAACTTATTTTTTTATTATTCGTTTATTCATTGATATTTCAACATACTCGAACAATATACCATCATTGTAGAAAAACATTTCGAAAACTCGGCTGTCATGCTAGTTGCTATCACATTCTGACTCAACGCACACACTCATGTCAACACACTTGTTTGATTGGGAGCGCGCGCCGCACTCATTTTTGAGAGTGCGCTCATTCCAACCACCTTTTGATTTGTTTCTCAAACCATTTCATCGTTACCACGTGATTGTGATAGATTTCAATACAAAATATTACCCAGTGAACGTTTTTCGAAAATGTTGAATGCGGCAGCTGGCAGAGGGTTGGGTTTCGAAAATCGAGGAACATTTTTTTAAGAGCGTTTTGTTTTATATAAGGACGGCTAAATGGAAGATCAGTTGATTTCAAAAATAATTTTTGAGCACTCTACTTCAGAATTTAGTTAAAAAATAATATCGCCTTTTCGAAACAAGCGATACCACGAAATAGCTCCCAATTGAATGAAATCCAATGAAATAACAGCCAATGAAATAAGTTCCAATACAAATGAAACAACACCCAACTTGTAGAAATCAAATAATTCCGAAAGAAAGTAATAAAATATTAGAGAACCGAATGGTTTAGAAGGTCATAGAAACGATTATATTTCGGCATTTCAAGAAAAAAAAAGTTCTTCCAGTCACGCAACCCCATTGTAAAAAAAAAATTAAATAGAATTGATTAATTTTCAAAGAGTAGTTCAGTTTTTGAGATATCTGTGAAAAAAGTGAAATGCTGTATTGGTACGATCTTTTTGGTTCCCACAAATGATTAAGGTATTATAAAATGGCGGTAGCATGGCAAATTTCAGCGAGATATATCAAAAACTGAAGGACTATTTTAAAAACTAACGAAATGCCAAAATACAATCGTTTTTATAGTGCAAACCTCACGCGTTCGAATTTCTCTGATAATGTCGGATGAAAAAGTCGGTTGCAGTGTGAACGTAGCCTTAAAACAGGAAACCGAATCAGTCCGCCTATACGTTAGTTGCGGACGTACGTCTTTTTTAGATTCCATTTTGACGTATCCGTCGTATCTGGCGCTACGCATACAAACATCCGCAGTCTACTTTGCTGTCAGTTATTTCCACGTACTGACGGACTGATTCTGCTGAACGCTTTGATACTATTAAGCTATGAACGCACATTCGTGCAGCAGTGTATAATATATGAACCCATGCATGGATGAAGGGGGTATATCGCATTCTGACTCAATTTCTGTTTTTGGCATTGGTGGTTAGTTTTTATGCATACATACCTAGATTTCTGTCTTATCAAAACTTGGCTATCGTGAAAATTATAGAAGATAATTAATTGATGAAGGAGGTATGAACACAACTTTTCAATATGAATTGTGGAAGAAGGGGGTAAGTATGATCGGTTTTTTTTTTTCAAATAAAGTACTAAAAATAAACTTATGCTTTTTATTTCTCAACCTTTATGAATATATGCAACGTCTTTTATGGCTTTGCCTAATTTCCTTAAGAGTATTGAAAGAACCTCAAATCTTCAAGCAACACTTTAAAGTAAATTTTCTCGTTTCACCCAAAATGCGACATAACCCCTTCATCCATGCACGTCTTCATATATGTACCTATATATACAAAATTTGAACAGTTTCATAAATCACCCCATCTTAAAAAACGTTTCTATGGTGACACCACACTCACTTAAAAATTATAATAAAATGGGAGTGTATAAAATATGAATATACTTATGTAATTCAATATGTACCGTGAATGTGTGTTGTATGAAAAAATTATACATCGGTATATATTAATATGAATGTAGGTATGTACGTATAATTTAACACAAAAAAACGCTTGACTCAGTTTTTCGAACTGTTTTTCTAATTTCGAATATGTGCTTATGTATGGGTGTCGCTATGGTGCAAAGACGCTACAATAAAACGATATCGAATTTTTGGAAATATAAAAAGTTACGACAATGACGAACGTGCATTCAAAAAAGAAGTAAAGATTATTATATATTCAGTTGTGGAGTTTAAAAAAATCTTTGTACGAAGTTCATTTTCCTTATGGGTCAGTTACATAAAGCTTTATTTTGGCTTTACCTCAAACTTTGACTTTGACAGAAAAGTTCAGTATACGTATTTAAACCAAGCATGGCAAATTGGAGACCTCAAAGTTGAAGTGAGGTTGAAATTTGGCAAACTCTCAAATTTTGCTTGCTTTGCTTGCTTTGACAATCAGATGTTGATGACTTTGCTTCAATTAAGGAATAAAATGTTGGAGAAAATAATAATTAACTCATTTTTTCTCTATTAAATTATTAAATTAACTAAAACACTACGAATGCAAAGAAAAAAATAACGAAAACAAATGTATAAAAGAGAGGAGTCAAGACATTCATTGTAGCATACCTCTGAAGTTGGACGCAAAGTTTTGAGGTAGCAAATGTCAGGCGGGGTTAACAAAGCTTTATGTATTCGACCCTTTACAAGCATAAAAAGCACTAGCGATGCAATACTTGGCGATTATTTAGAAATGTGCGATGATAGGTACAATCTTAGGGCTGGTTTCATCAACGTCAGTTAGCGTTGACACTGACAGATCTCAAAGTTTAAATAGTTAGATTAGAAATTTAAACTCTGGACGCAAATTCCTATATGAATTTGAAACGTCAATTTTAGAACAAAAACAGAAAAAGGTGTAGATGGTTAGACAAAAGTCAGGTAAACGCCATAGGTACATAACTATTTGTAACACATACTTTCATATGTACATACGTGGAAAAGGAACAAGTAGAACACAGGCAAATAAGACAAAATTAAAATAAACAATTGCAAGAAAATCATGTTTTTCTCAGTAGGTACTGCGTGGAAGTAAAATTTCATGAATAAGAAACGTTGATAGAAAGTGAAGAACAAATAAGGTGAACATGTTAGATATCTACCCTGTAGGCAAAATCTTTCTATTAGGAAAACTAAATGTGAGTGGTGCTTTCTGAGACTAAATTTTATTTTTGAATTTCGCAAATTTTTTTTCGATAGCTTCATTCAACTGTAGTTAAAATTTCTCTTTTGGAATTTCGATACTGGGGTCAAAAAGTTTGAAACCGGTTTGGTCTCGTTCTTTTTTAGATAAAAATAACGGTTACGGTTACGGTTTCGGTTTTGAAAAATGAATCGAATTTAATCGGTTACGGTTGACCGATTTCGATGAAATTTGGCTAAAGGGATTGTATGATTGGTTCTTAGACTTTGGCTGAAATTCGGTATGCGGCCACCATATTCTAATATAGAAATCATTGGTCGGAACCGGTAAGATCGGACCGATATTTGATTTTGGTAGATAACTCCCGTAATTAGATGAATAAGAACGTAAAATTTCGTAACTATTGCTCTTTTAGAATGTGGAATGTCGATGTTAAAAATCAATGAGATTGGACTAATATAACACATTGCCCCCATATAATCGATAGTTCCGATAATTACGGTATAAACTAAAGTTAAAATCATACAGGCTGTACTGTGAATCGAACAGTGAAAATCGTGACGCTTATTCATGAAAGGTATATAGCCTTCGGCACAGCCGAAGACAGCTTTCCTTACTTGTTCTTTAATCAGTTTTGGGCACTTTGGGTAATTTTTGAGTTCATTTAGGGATTATTTTTGGATAATTTTGGGATCATTTTTGGGGTTAATTTTGTATCATTTTGAAACAATTTTGGGGTAATTTTTTTATCATTTTCGATTCAATTCGGGGTTATTTTGTAATCATTTTGTAATCCTTTTGGGGCCATTTAGAAATCATTTTGGGGTTCTTTTTGGGATCATTTTGTGGTGATTTGGGGATAGTTTTTGGGTAATTTTGGGGTCATTTTGGGGTGCTTTGGGGATTATTTTGGGATAATTTTTCATCACTTTGGGTTCAAATTAGTGTCATTTTGGGGTCTTTTTGAGGTCATTTTGGGATCATTTTGGAGTGATTTGGGGATCATTTTGGGGTCATTTTTTTTGTCATTTTGCGTTCAGTTTGAGATTATTTTGGGTTTCCATTGGGGTCAATCTGGGGATATTTGCCATCATTTTGGGGCAATTTTTGTATCATTTTGTCTATCACAACGAACCATATAAGTGTTCAAGTGAGCTGCCCTCTCAGTTGGGCAGCTACCACTTAACTTAAGATCATTTTCGGGTCAAATTGGGATAATTTTTGGATCATTTTGTAGTGATTTTTGGATCATTTTGGGGTCATATTGGGATCCTTGTAGGATCATTTTGCTGTCAATTCAGAAATATTTTTGGACCGTTTTTGATTAATTTTGTGGTCATTTGGGGGTAATTTGTGATCATTTAATAGTACATTTACACCGCACCAAATTTGGCGAATTCAAATGAGCCAGTTCGACACCGTTTACACAGGCAAATTTGCATTTGGCTTCAACTTCCCTGCAAGAATCTTCTACCAGGACTCACCGAAAGAAAATGCATGATGTTTTCAACACCTGTAGAATAATAAAAGAAGAAGAGTCAGGAACGCTTCCGTCTTTTCCTGGTAGAATTGGCCCATTTAAAAAAAAGTAGTTCAAATTGTTATTTACAGCAGTGCATAGTGCAAAAGTTATCACACGTCAATTGCCCATTAAGGTTCTTGCTGGACTGTTTTAAATGTGGAACACATGCAGGGTTGCTATTTAGAGGAACTGTGGATGTATTGTTCGGCAAATGAGGTCAAATGTGATGGAATTCCAAATTTGGAAAAGAAGATTTGTATGAAAAAAAGCGCCAAATTTGCAATTTTTCGCCAAATTTGGAGCGGTGTAAATGTACTATTAGAATCATTTTGGTATTATTTCGGGATTATCTTGGTAAAATTGCAATTGAATGAAAAATAACCGGTCACTAAATAAGTAAATAGAACGAAGAAATGCAAAAGTTAACTTACCGGTCTAAAGTTTGCTTGCTTGAGAATAATAAAATTTATAAAAAAAATCTGAATAAATTAATATTTTTTGTAATTTGACTGCAACGGTGGAGCTTTCGTTGGATTTGTTGATGCTGTTACAGCTGGGCTGAGTAGTGAGGTAGGTTAGGAATAACCGTAAAATGGTATGCAAAACAGTTGAACTCACGCACACACGTACAAATATTTAAGTATGTCTCTATGTCTGCTTGCCGGTGAAAGGGCAAGATATTACGAGTGTGATGGCGTTGGGAAATGCTGGTTTTAGTTCCTTCTTTTTATAATTATTAATGATAAAATTCTTATTTATTTTTGTTTATAGAATTTTTTCCAGACGAAATTTTCTTAAAAATTTTTTATTCTAATCTTTTTCAATGATAAATCTCTATTAATATTTCTTATCACATTTCATATTTGCTGATAAATGAAGTGAAGAAAAAAATAACACTTAAAAAAATATGTATGTATGTGCAGCTATTGAATTTCGAACACACACACACACACATACAACTGTAGAACTTATCATACACAAACTCGATTCTAGTTAACGGTAAATAATTAGAAGTTCGCTACTATATATTTTCAGAAACCAGCCGTTTTCTATGAAATGTGCGAAACTTGTATGCATATAAATATATATGCCAACGGAAAAATACCGGAAAACAATGAAAAACCAAGCAGTCAACAACAAAAAAAAAAACGGTTTTTATTCCAACATCAGCCAACCAAGATTTGCACACCTTTCGAGATAGAATCGTGAATTGAAACTGATTTTGAAATGGAAAAGTTGCTAGCGAAAAGTCTAACAACGAAATTACGAAAATGCGCTGAAAAAGAAGCGTCAGTGAGTGTGCTTGATACGCGCCATGCCAACAGCAGCGCATCAGCTTGACTAGCAACTTTTTTCGAATACAAACCGACATGCAAACATATGAATTTACAAGATTTTGATATCGTATAAGTATGTATGTATGTATGTTTGTTTGATGGGTAACTGCGCCTCCCAACCAACCCCACCGTTGCTCGAAAATGTCGTTTGGAATACTCGTAAGTAGGTAAGTATCCAAGAGCCGATACGTAGACGATACGAAAACACGAAGTAGCAACTGGAAAATTTTTATTCGCAAGATGACTCTGATGCGCAGTGGGTATAATTGATTTTTTATGTGGAAAAATGGTATCGAGTGGCAGAGTTTAATAACCTGTTTTTTTGTTAGGTCGCCTTCGTCGCTTCTGTACGCGGATTTTTGCATTCGACTTTAAACCAAGGGTCTTGAGCGAGGGTCTTGAAATATTCACCATAGCTCAGGTGGCGATGACAACGCAATATTATGAAAAAAATTTTGATAGATGGCGCGTTGCTCGCTATATTTTCGGAAATCGCCTTTATTGGCCGATTTGGCTGAAATTTGGAACATGTACATTAGGGTGATTCAAATAAAAAATGAATTTTTTTTTCGGTCTTACCCCCTGAAACTTTAGGTATTGATCAGCGCTCTAAAATAAATGGCTATCTCCCCTCTCTTGTCAAGTTATTCACCGCCCGAAGCTTGACATTGTCGCAAACAAAGTCCTCGGCGACCTTATTCACGACGTGGACGGCGCAGGTTGGTATGGAATTAGAAATTTATGTAGGTGATCAAAAAATACCTACTGCAGCCAAAAATTTTAGGAGTGACTTTCGACACCATGCACACATTCACTGCCCATTCAGCTGCAATTGTCTCAAAATTACAGAGCCGCAACAAAATCCTTAAGTCACTAGCCGGCAGTACTTGGGGTAAAGACCAAGAAACGTTGTTGGTAACGTACAAGGCAATTGGTCGACCGATTCTGAGCTCACCGGGGCTTGCAAACGTTCATTGGAGTCAGCTGCAGGCCTCTCAAAACACCGCGCTCAGAACCGCTACGGGGTGCGTCCTTATATCTCCTATAACTCATATATACAATGAGACGGAAATGCTTCCAGTTAGGGAGCATAATGAAATGCTAAACAAGCAGTACCTATTGAATTGTTGTAAACCACAGCACCCCAATAGGCAACTGCTTCAACTCATTCCGCCTCCTAGGACCATAAGGTCGCATTTGCGTTAACATTTTGATGAGATCCGGCATTATATAACAACGCCGTTTGATCTAGAGGTGCATAAGCAGGCCTTGGGGCAGATCCATACAACGTCAGTTGGCCATTACGCCGAGCTCTGTCCGCTAAACAATGTCGTACATGCCGCAACACCAAGCATTTCTGAAGAGGAGCGTCATATTCCTCGAGAGACAAGGGTCACTCTGGCTCAATTACGCTCAGGAATTGTAGAAGGTTAAACTCCTACATATCCAGACTGAACCCTGATGTGCCGAATGTATGTCCGGCATGCGGCTCGTCCTCCCACAATACCAATCACTTATTTTCTTGCTCTACTGAGCCCACTCTTCTAACACCCATCTCCCTTTGGTCCAACTCTATTGAAACTGCTAGTTTCCTTGGGCTCCCGTTAGAAGATATTGATGAGAATTTAGGCTAAGGGAAAATACGCGTTGCGTGGGACTACATACACCTCCTTACAACAAAAACAACAACAACATCAGCCCTCTAACTTAACCCTTAGGAGTTGCTATTTTTTTCGCCCTTTCCCATACATTTTGTATGGGGGAAAATGGCATTTTGTTTTCAAAGTGAATTTACTTTTCATCTTTGAAACTTTTTTCAAAACATACTCATAAAGTTGAATTGCGGAAGCTTCCATAAAGGTAAGCCATATCAAAATTTACTAGATTTTATACGTGTTACTGTGTATGTGTGTGCAATAGTACTAGTTAGAGCGCTAATTTTTTGCAAGGCTTATTTTCTCATCATAGCCTAACTTTTTAGGTGGTAAGACCAAGTCGACAGTTTTTTGGAATCACCCTAATGTATATATATTAGACTGTGCCAAAAAAAATTTTCGTCTTTTTTTTCAAAAATTAAATTAATTTTCTTTTTGAGAATGGTGAAAAAAAATACTGTAATTTTTTCAGATTTTCAAATCAAAGTATAGAGGTCTATCATCGCTAGATTTTACAGACTTTACCTCATACATATTTGGTATAAAAGCAACAAACTATTTGTGTAAAACACCATTTACCTGAACATATTTTTGAAGGAGATCGAATTCCCTACAAAAGTTGCATTGACCAAAATTTTCTCAGACTAGCCGTTTTCTAATATTCTAGCCTAAAAAATTAGCATGTTTTTTCGATTTCCAATTTTTTCTTTCAAAAATCGTCAAAAATGAAAATTTCCATGTACAAAAAAGGTTAAACAACATTTTTTTGTAAAGTTACTCTTACAAAACTTATTTAGTGTTAAATTAAAAAAAATCATATTTCCGTCTTTATTTGGTGTTTCTCTCCGTTGGTGTAGTTTTACAGTCTTCCAATGGCGCAGCCACAAAAAAAAGGCGGTTCTGTGACCTCAATACATTACTTTTCATGTATTTTGGCGAGTTAAATCAAAATCCGTGATCGAAATCAGCCTAGCAGGTCGGAGTTCTTACAAAACAATCACACAAAAATATTGGTCTTTTTTGCAAGGTTAGGGCCGAACCTCGGGCCCGTTGTTGAATTCTGATACCGAATTCGGATTCAGCAGTCAATTTCCCTCAAGAATATGTATTTAGCTTTTTTCGCTGTTGATTTTTTTATGTACGGCAAAATTTTTGAAAAAAAAACGATTTTTTTTGTCTCAGTCAAATGTATATATGTATAATATTTTCTGCCAGGGAGTTCTCCAAAATCAACCACTGTATTTTGTAAGGTTGGCGGCGATGGTTGTACCAAGTTACGGCAGCTCTCATTCTATTTACCATCATTTTCTTTTTAATGTAATCGTTTTTTTTTGTTTGAATATGTCCTTCGAAAATTTTCCTGTTCTTATTCGGATCAGCTTTTCAACAGAAAACCAAAGTTTGTTGCCAGTAACATTTTCGCATTTCGAAAGCGGAAGCAAGAAATGTTCGAATTTATATACATACATATGTACATAGTATCCGTTTGTATATACATACCATTTAGAAGGTTAACAGGTTGTATGTATGCCCTATAAAAATTCAATTACTGAGATAAATGATATACATAAATGCATAAGATAAAAAAAAAATAAAAAAAATTAATAAAAAACTAAATAGAAAAATAAGAAAAAATTAAAAATAAAACAAAACAAAAAAATAAAAGATGAAACAATGAAAAAAAAAAAAAATAAAAAAATAAAATAAAATAAAAAAATAAAATAAAATAAAACAAAATAATAAAATAAAATGACATAAAAAATTAAAGAAAAAAAGAAAAAATTAAAAATAAAACAAAACAAAAAAATAAAAAATTAATAATGCAAAAAATTCAAAAAAGTAGAACTAAAAAAAGACCTAGTTATATTAATTAGGTATATAAAAAATTTAATACAAAAAAATAAAATAAAATACAAACTAAAACTAGAAAAAAAAATTTGAAGAGATAATAAATAAAAAAAAGAAATAAACTAAAAAAAAATTAAATGAAATAAAAAAAGGAAAAAATAAAAATAAAATAACAAAAAATAAAAGAATAAAAAATAAAAATAAAAAAAAATTAAATAAAATAAGATAAAAAAAAAAAATTAAATAAAATAAAAAAAAGAAAATAAAATAAATCAAAATAAAATAATAAAATAAAATGATATAAATCAGATAAAAATAAAAAAAAGTAAAACAAAATAAAATGCGATAAAAAACGAAATGGAATAAAACAAAACAATTTGTATAAAATAGGAAATATAAAATAGAAATAAAATTAGAGAAACAAAAAAAAAAACAAAATTAAATAAAATAAACAAAAAATAATTAATAAAAACAGAAAAAAAAACAAAAAAATATATCAAATAAAAAAAATATAAAATAAAATAAAGAAAAGAAAATAGAATGACTTAGATAAATATAAAAAAAAATTTAAAAATAAAAATAAATTAAAAAATAAATAAAAATAGAAAAAAAAAAAATAAAAAAAAAATAAAATAAAACAAAAAAAAAATAAAATAAAATGACTTAAATAAATATAAAAAAATTTGAAAATAAAACAAAACAAAATGGAATAAAACAATACAATTAATATAAAATAAAATACTAAGTAAAAAATAAACGAAAAAAATAAACCAAAAAAGAAGTAAAAATAAATAAATAAAAGAGCTAAAAGAAAAAAAAATACTAAAAAAAAAATTAAAAAAATAAAAATAAACAAAATGTAGTGAAATATAAAAAATAAAACAGGATGATATAAAATAAAAATAAAATAAAACGTCATAAAACAATTATAAATATAAAAATTAAATAAGATAAAACAAAAAATAAAACTAAACAAAATGGAATAAAACAAGACATTTGAAAAAAAAAAATAGAAAAATAAGTAAAAGTAAAAAAAAAAAATACAATACGAAACTAAATAAAATTAAATAAATAAATAAGCACAATAAAATAAAATATAAATAAAAAAGAAATCAAGTAAAATAAAATAAAATATAACGAACAATACTATAATTGTCATACAAATAAAATAAAAACCAATAAAAAATAAATAATCCAAAAAAGTAATAATCAATAAAAAAATAAAACAAAAAAGTATTAAAAAAAATTCATAAATTATATGTGAGATAAAGTATAAAAAAATTATATATGAACAAAGTTAAATAAAAACGAAAATAATAGAGAGTAAAATAAAATAGATTAAGTAATAAAACAAGTAACAGAAATAAAATAACCGAATGGAAATATTATCAGAGAGATTTAAGACATAACTCTTCTTCTTACGACATTTTAATTTGTTTTTATACTACATGGTATATCCGATAGATATTATCCATACACCGTTACAAAGTTTATTATAAACGTCGTAAAGTTGTTAACCCACTAAACAATTAATTTCGAATTTTTTCCGAAGTCTTTACGTTGCATCGAAAGATTTTTCCGAAATCGCAACCGATCTCCTATCGAAGTTGCTGAGAAATTTGTACGGGAGGGTTGACGCGTCTTCGTTACAAATTTTTCGAAACAAAATCGGTAGTTAAAAATAAAAAAAAATTAAAATTCGAAAAGGTTTCGGCAGGTGTCGAACCGACGCGCCTGCATACTTGTACTCAATTGCTATCCACTCAGCTACAGAGTACAATGAAATTCTTTGGGCAATAGTCAATAGCTTTCATTTCATAACTTTTTTTTGTATCTGATACATACATATTTTTACACTTTTATTTAACGAAATGATTACGAATTATTTAAGTAGAGTCGAAATTATTTAAATTTTCTTCACAAAAGTCTGATTTCCGACTATTTCGGAAGTCTTGGTTTGGTGGGAACCAACCATTCTAACTCCCAAAAATTTTCCAAGAACATGATTTTATTAAAATTTAATGTTTCGTCTGTAATTTAAACAATACAATGGTCCAAAAAGATTGTCGGGTTGCAAAAAAAGGCTATGGGTCTCTCTTTAGATCCAGCTTTAAATAGTCGCATCATGAGTTTATAAAAATGTTTCTTTCTTGTAATACACAAAGATACAACATTGTACTTTTTGTGCAAATTTAAAATACTTTTTTATGTATCTGGAATCGCCGCTTCACAAGCTGTAATGGGAAAATATGGAAGCCACGCAAACTCTTGCTTCAGCCAAAGCTGTGCCAGTTGCAGATTAAAAAGAGGAAACACTAAATTGCAGTAATAGGCAAGCAAGCAACTACAATGAGGAAAACTAGTTAAAATGTAAATATGTAAGAAAGTATGACTTCATAGACAACGACGATGAAGCCAACATTCAAAAATGGTATTGAATTGCGAAAAACCGGTTCGAAAAGTGCTAAAAAAAATTCTGACTTAACTAACCTCAAATAAAAAGAATACCATGATAGACAACGAATAAATGGTTCGGAGAACGAAGCGAAGTCTAAACTGAACTGGATTGAACTTTCAGAAAACAACAACAACAACAACAACAACAACAACAACAACAAAAACAACTAAAGAAGATGAAGCAGATTAGAGCGTAGTAGAGAGCAAGAATTTAGAATACTTTTATATCTTCGCTTAAGATACTGGCAGGTTTGACATAAAATAAAAAACTATGAAAATACTGTAAAAAACATATCTATTGTGTGTTCGAATATGGACGGTTGCAAACATATGTACCTACTAACATAAATGAGGCTAAACTTATTTTATAGTCAAAACTTTGGAGATACACACAAGTTGAATAAACTCTAAGTCGTGCATGATATTATGCCTTGTAAGTATATAACCTATAATAGAATGTACTTACATAAATAATATTGATATTATTTTTCAGAATGGTGACAAAAACTACTGTACAAGTATCATACTTTATGGTTGAAGATGAAATTTTGTTTCAGATGACGGCTCTTTTTCGAGCAATCAGGCCCTAACGAAAATATTGTCGGTCCCATGGAAGTGCTAACATTAACTATTTGCTTGGAAAACTAAAGAGTTTAAAAAACTTAACCTAGATTTTACACTCCCTATATACATTAGACTAAATAAAAAAAAAAATTCGACTAGGTCTAACCCCCTAAAAAGTAAGTAATTGATGAGAAAATAAGCCTTGCAAATAATTAGCGCTGCAACTTAACTCTTTACATTTTGTATGGGAAAAAATACAATTTTTTTTTTGAATTTTCTAGTTAATTTTGAAAAATTAAAAAACAACATTACACTATGCGATTATTGTATGTATTTCAAAAACGCTCTATTTCAAAATTCCGCTGAAGAACGCCCTATCTCAGAATTTGTATCAATTATTGAAATGGAGCGTTTTTGAAACTCATTCTGGGATAGGACGTTCTTTAAATGCAGTGCTGCTCAGTCCCTATACACTTGACGAATTTTTGTTTTGGGTTTGCCCTGAAATATTGACTATAAAATGTTCACCCTGAATACAAAAACCATTCATTTGAAATAGCAAAGTAAAAGACCTTAAGTACCTATGCAATTTTTTGAGCAGCACTGTTCAAATTAATTACACAGATTTATAATGTTTAGGACATGAGCAGTGAAAAAGTGTTTCTAGAGTTATTTTCGGCGCTGATTATGAATCCGTTTTCCTTTTTTCGCTATCATGTCAAGTTTTTCGGATAACTAATAAAAATGGAAATTTTGCACTTTTAATGATTTTTTTTATTGGAAAAAAATTGTACAACTAGAAGTGAAGGACAGACGAACTGCGTCGTTTGTAATTGTCAGAGTTCGTTTCACGTATCAGAGACCAACAATAGTCGCCGTGCATGCGCTCATCCCAAGAACTTTTGTAGTTTTGTTCGATGTTTTGTAAATCTTTGTGAAGTTGTACTCCTTGTTCTTCGCTGGTACTGCGCAAGTTGTCGGTGAAGAAATCTAGCGGAGAATGAAAAATTATGTACTTTTGTTCGATTCTTTGTAAATCTTGATGAAGACGTTCTTCTTGTTCATCGCTAGTACCGCCCAAGTTATGGGCGAAGAAACCTAGATGAGAATGAAGGAAATGGGTTATCAATGACATTCTAGGGCCATTCTACGGTAGTTCTAAAAGGAACCACTATAACTTGTTCACCGTCGTTACTTTTCTTATTACCAAGGAATTTTCAGATGCATTTTCTGAACGACGACGAATGCTGAGTATTCTGTGGAAGGTGGGAATTTCGAAAAATCAGTGTCGTTAACCTGGGTCATATTCGTGTCGATGAGGCTAAACTTTTTTACCATACTTATCCCCAGTAGCGCGACTCTCCATAGCATAGAATGTCTCATATACATGGAAACGACACCAAAAAGACACTTATATGTTCCCAAAATGATCCGAAATTGAACGCAAAACAACCCAAAAATTATCTCCCAAAATGACCCTAAAATGATCCCAAAATGATCCAAAAATGATTCCAAAATTACCCCAAAAAACCCGTAAATGTACCCAAAATGATCCGAAAATGATCCCAGAATGACCCTAAAATAATCCCAAAATAGTCCCAAAACGACCGCAAAAAGTCCCCCAAATGTTCCCAAAATTATCCAAAATTGAACCCAAAATTATCCCAAAATGACTCCTAAACTATACGAAAATGACCCCAAAATTGTCCCAAAATAATTCAAAATTGAACCCAAAATGATTCAAAAGTGTCCCAAATATGATCCAAAAAATATACAACACAAGTAGAATAAGGTAAACGTCGAAAATACCTTTCATTTGATACCCATATTGCCATATCTCAATCCATAATTTAAAAAAAAAATTAGATAGGTGGCAACCCTGTACAGTGTGGGGTGAAGCGGTGCCCGAGATAGTCCGGATATACAAATATACTGCGTTATGGTGGCAAGAAGATAGTCTTAGAATCAATCATACTATCTATATTAAACATTTCATTCAAATCGGTCAAGTGGTTCCCGAGATAGTCTGGATATACAAATATACAAGTTTAGCTCGTTTAAAGTTATAAGATAAACGGTACTTGAACTGTTTTCGGAATTTTTACATATTGAGAAGATACTTTACTGATTTCCAGATATGTCAAACCAACAAGAATCTTCTTAAAGATTGAGTCAGTATTTTCAGCGCCATTTAGTGTGGAAAATATAGCCTATGCCCAGAAATTCGTTTTTGTAGTCTTGACTACTGCCTTAAGCTCTGCGATCGTCATGAGAATTTGTGGAAATGGACTTTGGCTTAAACATATCGATGTGCATAGGAAAACTAAGGCTACGCTCACACTGCGAACGACTTTTGCCGTCCGACAGCAAACACACATCTACACACATGTGTTTTCAATGAGCTCACCCGATGTAAACAAGTTTGATCCGATTTCACCCGGCTCATTTAGAACACATGTGTGCAGATGTGTGTTTGCTGTCGGACGGCAGAAGTCGGTTGCAGTGTGAGCCTAGCCTTATACCAGAAATTTTGTGTCTGACGAAAACTAACACTTTCATGCCTAAAGAAAATATACTAGCTAGAAGTGTTAGTATTAGTCAGACACTAGTCGAAAGTGTTGGTTTTCCCAAAGAGAGTATATTATCTATCTTTCCTCTTTGGTTTTCCTAACCGATTTTGAAAGTGTGAGTTTTCGTATGGGACGTCAATATGGCCTTATTCTTCGCGAGATACCGGATAACTGATAAATAGACAAATACAACACCAAAAGCTATTGTCTGAATACCCCAACTGATATGAGAAAAACTCATACGAGGTGATAAGAAAGCCAACATCAGAGTCCGACGTTTCCACTCAAAATAACAAGCAAAGTCACTCAACAGCACCGTGAACAAGCGAATGACCGGCTTCTCTGTTTTAAATGTGAGTTTGTGTATGCGCATATGTATATGTGCCTATAACATGTTTCCTTCGCCCACTCACCCACTCACCCAAACGCTCTTCACGCATTTCTCTTGTTGCACAATTTATTGTCGCTTTTGTTTTGATTATTCTCCTCTATGCAAAAAAGAATTAGCTCGCGGCAAACGTATGTGAGGAAGAGAGTAAGAACTAGTGTCATTTAAACAGCTGATTGAAAAATGTAAACACAACCTGTTTGAAACAGCTGATGGAAGTTGCATGGTGAATTGGGTAGTTTTTTTGAGTGATAATGGAGATTGAGGAATTACAGAGTTTGGTGGTTTTTTCGGTTACAAACTACTTTTTTTATATGGGGACAATATTTTGTATATGAAGTTTTAAGGAATTTTAGTAACTGCAAGAGTACCACGATACATTGTAAATTACGAAAATTGTCTGCGCATCTTGAACACATAAAAAATAAAATGTTTGAAAGCATATTATATAGGGTTTCTAGTGGAGAATAAGAATGTAGCTTCAACAGGATATGGAAATTTTTATATTTACAACAAAGTCTAT
>CAXKVI010000016.1:812213-849713 GCA_964058755.1 Campiglossa producta | reverse complement strand
TATTTGCATTGGTAAATATAAAAAAGTGATATATTAAAAATTTGGAATTTATTTAATAAAATTGAAAAAAAAGGTGAAAAAATAAGTGATGAGGAAATAATTAAAAATAAATGATTGTGTTTTAATAACTACATATGTATGTAATAAATAATAATAAAATAATTGCACTACATTATATACTTACATACATATGTACTACTGTAACCATTGCATATTTTAAGAGGTAAGTCAATGAAGACAAATAAAATCGTTCAATTGTTACTCATACGCCATGTCATACACCTTGGAGAATAATATGGCTGATACATTAGCGCAAATTCCGAATTAACTCCGCTGCTTTTGGGAGTTAACTTGAGCATAATCTTCAATATAAACTCCCAAAAATGAAGAAGATTTGAGCAGATTTCGGAAAACGAGCTAACGATTTGACCGCTACTGTCATCGATAAATAAGCAAATATAGCAAGGATAACTACCAAAATTACGCTTTTTTCGCTACTGGACACTAGAGTCACCAAAAAATAAACAATCCTCAGTGATATCTAGTTTTAAACCGCAACTAGTACAACCTAGGCACTAGATGGCGCTGATTGTTAATCTTCAATTTTGTGCGTGTCAGGGTAAAATTTGGATCTGATTAAAGAAGATTTATTGGAGATAATCTCCTTGTGTGTATCCATAGCATAAGTCGTTGTAAAGGGGGATTTTTCGCAAAGTTTGACTTTACTTAAATTATTTGCACCATTTTTTTTAAACCGAAATTTCACAAAAAAAAAACAAAGTTTAATAAATTACTTAACAGTGCCACGCGTCATATATTGAAAACAAATATTTCTAGATGGTGGATAAAATTAAAAAAGATCTAAAAATAGTTCTCAAGAATTTATTTTATACATTTTTTTATGGTTTGTTTTCCATAATTCGTATGCAACGTTGTATTTTAAAATTTTTGACAGCCAAAGTGAATATTTTATGTCTTTTTAATATTCACTTCATCTTATTAATAAAAATCAAGGTGCACATTTTTTTTGGCTTTTTATATTTTTTCTGTTATGAAGCACTTTTAAATATTTTTTATATACATACATACATTAGCATAGCCCAAATAAAACAATTTTTTTTTTTCAAAATTATATTAGCCTAATTTTTTTGTAGAAGGGTTCCAAGAGAACGTCCAACTCAAGTATCTTATATTTTATATATGCTTTACAACACTAACCTATTTCAGAAAAATCTAGAGACGCAACGTAACGTTTTCGCAAAAAAGTCGAAATTAATTGGTCAGTAGGTTGTGTTCGAGTTTTTTTTTTGGAGACTAAACCAAAATAAAAAAGGACGTGTGGCACTCGGGCACTGCCGCGGTAAAGCTATTGCATATCACTTTTTATCAACTTCTGCAATTATAATATTTAATAAAACTCAATGAGCATATTTATGACTTTAGTACAGTCTTAACCTGTTAACAGTATAGCCTATACAGCTCCAATTTTATGTAATCGCCCTCTTGCTAACATTAGCACAACGTCATACGCCTAAATGTAGGCAACGCTTATATTTATTTTTGTCAAGTGATGTTGCTAACGCCGAACCTTTTAACATTGAAGTCCGTTACTACGAAGTATTTTAACATTAAAATTTTTTTCATTTCACTCCCACCGCCAAGGCCTGCGATAAAATCTATGCAATAGCTTAGAAAGTTTTTTAGAAAAATTCAAGCACTATAACTTGAAAATTTGTAGTGTAACCTATAAAAAACCAAACATATTCTCTTTAAGCATCTCAAAATCTGTAATCAAAATAATTTTTCTTTAAAAACAAGTATTTACTTTTTTTTATTTTTTTATGACATTTTTCAAAAACCTTTTTCAAAACTTGGTTTTGAAACTTTTTGAAATATCCGATATTTCTTATATGCGAATTAAATTGAAGTTTCAAACACATTTTAGTTTATGGTTACTGAGAAATTTGATTGTTGGACAATTTTTCCCAAAATACCCCACTGTAGGCCGTACCAAAGTAATCAAGCTTTGGAAATTGGTCAACAATATTAAATCAATGGAAAAGAAAGTATTTTGAGGTTAGGCCCACGATCTGGTTTGTAAACTCCGATGGCTATTTTATAAGACATATTTTTCAAATAAATAATTGATACGTAAACGAAATTTCTTGTAAGAACACGACTAAAAAAATGAACTTTAGTTTAATAAATTTTTCAAATATTTTTGCACAACATTTCAAACCGTCCAAATACCTACAAATATTTTCAATTTCTTTTGGTTTCGATTTAAAATCTAAATGAAAAGCAGTCAAAATTTTTTTTCGGTTTGTTTGAATGTAATTGAATTTTGCCCACAAAAACTTTATGTGCGGCATAGCTCAGCGGTAGAGCAGTCGGCTGTGACTCCTGAGCGTTTTCGTTCGAATCCTGCCAGCTGCCACATTTTTTTTCCTTTTTTTATTTTTAAAACTTTTCGGTTTAAAATTAAAACTTTTTGGTTTGAAAATTAAAACTTTTCGGTCTAAAATTTAAACTTTTGGGTTTGAAAATTCAAATTTATTTTTGAAAGTTTATTCAAGATTGAATTTTGCCAACAACATTTATGTGTGCGATGTAGCTCAGTGGTAGAGCAGACGGGCATGATTGGTTCGAACTCCCGCCAACGGACAAAAACAATGATTTTATCTTTAAAAAATTATTAAAACATGTCTGGCTTATAAATGAAACCCGATTCATTTAGCCAATTTCCTAGAAAACTGGTCTAGATTGAATTTGGAACCAAATTTGGTTTGGTCATATATGAAGTCCAAACAAGTTTAAAATATAGGTTAAAATTTTTAACCGCGAATTAGTCCGGTCAATATAGACAACAATAATTCCCACAGATCCAAATTTTTGCATACAGCTTAGATTTACCTTCGGATAGAAAACCTCAAAAGTCCTCATCGATCCCATTTGTGCTAAAAAGATTATTCGGGGTCAAAAGTCAAAATTTTAGGTTTTTTGGACTTTTGGACAGGCGGACAGACGGACGAACATGCCTTGTTGTTGTTGTAACAGCAAAACACTCCCCGAAGGTTTCGGTCGCCTTTTACGACCGGTATGCCTACCTCAGGCATATTCTAAACCTCTTATCCGCAGGAGCTAGGACATGCCTTAATGAACTCCTCTTTTCAACCTAAGAACTTTCATATATGGAACTCTATATCTATCTCGATCATTTTGTGCCGTGGACACACTTTTAATAGTACTAGTACGCTGGGTATAAAAATGACTTAATCAAAAGTGCCCGGTGCCACACCTATCTTGAAAAAGTTTTAGTCACAAAAAAGAAGTCCTCCGACTTCCTCAATTTCCCACAGTGGAGAATGGACCCCATCCCACTATTTGAATCAAATGTGAAAATTGGGGACTGTTGAAAAACTTCTGAGATAGGGTGTTAAAAAAGTTAAATGGGGCCTTCTTCAAACAGTTTTTAAAATATAGATTTATCTTTAATCCGGGAGTTGGAGCTATTCTGGATGTAAACCGATTTTCCATACATTACTTTTCATGCATATTTTCATGGTTGAAACATTTTCTTTTTCTTTTCCCACGGGGTAGTCAAACCTTGAATAATTAAAGAAATTTGTTGTGTTTTAGGCAAAGTATATTAAACAAAGTAATAGTGAACTTGACAGTTCTCTCTTTTCTGTAGAAGTTTTCCCGTCAAATGAAAAAAAATATTAACCCGTTCTGTTTAAGATTTTTAAATTTTTTCAATAGCGTGAATAAATAGCAAATTATTTCATATAAATACAATACCGCTTGCCTCAGTTCCTTGCACGTTTAAATGTAGTTTAGAGTTCATATTAGCTAGACTAGCACATTTTAGCTAAGATGAATGGTCTAATCTTTTTTCAACTGGATCTTAGACCGAAAAAGAAACTGTAAGCGATTAAAATCGATTCATGACCCTGCGAGTTAGGGGTTTATAATATGCCCGAGGTGGAATTCCTGTCGCAAGAGGCGACTAAAATCCATTTCGACCACGGTCACGGGGTTGATGAAATTGGCATTGGGTAGTAAGGTGGTTCGGCAGCTGTGAGAGAATATACCCAATACCGTACAACTCTGTTTGGTCCGTCACGTCCCTCTAACAATAGCAACAGTGACCGTTATACCGTTATTATAATTAAAAAAAAAAAAAAACGAAACCGTTTCAAAATCCAGAACCGAAGTTTGCACTTTTTTAACAAATTGATTACTTCGGACACATCTTATCCTTGATAAGACGGCACCCTGGTTTTGACTTCAGTATAAAACAACTCTAATAGAAACCAATCCACCAGTTTCCGCGACACTGGCGACAACCTTCTTGTGGTGACATCTGCGGAAATCGACAAATATTCAATACTCTCCATTTTTATAACGCAAAGGTCCGAAAAGAGGTAGATTCCAAAGTGGCCAAAGTTACTCCGTTACTGTTTGGGCTAGCATATTTCGAGGTATTGATAATTTTTTGGGCTGAGCAAATGCTATCTAATTTTTCAGTAAAACAATTGTATGGAACACAAAAACTGTGCTTGGGTGGCAAAGGGTTAATACGCTTGTTTACATTTTTTTGAAGGAAAAACTCCTACAAAAACAAAATATTTCAGTTGTCAATTCTACCTTGTTGAATTTGCCTTGGTTTTAGGCATGCAACTTGAAACTCTTTAAAATTTATTCTAATTTTGAACCGAACCGAACTACTTTTTTTTAGCTGTTTTCGGTTCGGTTCATATGTACATCTAAAGAAAAATGGTTAGGTTCAAAGACTAAAAAACAGCTGTGGTTCAGTTCGAAAACTGGTTCGGTTCGAAAACCGGTTTGCGTCCCTGATATTAACACACTTATTTCGAATATTGTTTCGCCCGCATGATTTATTCTGTGTTATGCCTGCCATGCGTTCGCTCGCTAAAAATAGAAAATATGAAAAACCACCAATTAAAAGTAAATTCGTTCAAGCAATAAAATCTCAATATAAGTGCTTTCAAAAATAATAAGAATAATGAAACTTGTGGTTAATATTGAAATTGCGCAATTGATTTTGTTTTAAATTTCGCTTTAATAACAGAATTTTGGCACTTAATTGGGCTATTAAGTTAAAGTATTTTAATGAGCAACAGAAAACCACTAATCCAGCTAGTACTAGTGAGCAGAGGAGATATTCAAATTAGGAAACTACAGGCGGTTTATTTATATTAATTCCTTTTTAATTGCAGATAAAAACATTATTTTAGTGAAATAATATTCAAATTAGTGATTAAAAAAATTTAATAGTACATTTACACCGTACCAAATTTGGCGAAAAGCTACAAATTTGACGCTTAATTATGCACTATGCACAACTGTAAATAACCATTTCAACTAGTTTTTTAAAGAAAATGGGCCAATTTTACCAGGAAAAGACAGACAGGTGTTTAAAACATCACGGTGGTGTATTTTCTTTCTGTGGCTTTTGGTTTGATAGAAGATTCTTGCTGGGAAGGTGAAGCCAAATGCAAATTTGCCAATGTAAACGGTGTCGAAGTGGCTAATTTGAATACGAAATTTGGTGCAGTGTAAATGTACTATAAATTTGTTTTAAAAAGCCGTGAACGCAAGAAATTAGCTCGAGTGAGTGCTTTCTTAAAATTTTTCGTTGTTTAGATTTAATAAGAAAATTTAATAAGAATAAGAAAATTTAATAAGAAAATCGAAAAAAAAAAATTGGATCGCAAACGACTGTAAAAAATTACATCAATAAAGTCACACCTCATTTGTTCACAGCACACGTCAAACGATACAATCTCTACGTTTTAAGTCTACATGTTACTTTATACTTCTGTCTATCTCACTAAAACTATCCTAATTTTTAAAGCAAAAAAAAAAACAGTTTTCTCCACAACTAAACGTCAAACCAAATGACATGACAAAGTCAAAAGAGGTGTAAAAATTAAATCACAACAACTGTCAACGCCTTTTCTAATAGCTTTTGTAGTTTTGCATAAATTGTTTATTTGTTGTGACATTTTAATGTCAACAAAAACAACTATTTCATTTCTTGAGCTTATAAACAAACATAAAAAGCATTTTTGAGGTTAGTTGTTTTTAAAAAATGCATAAATAAATTTCAAAAACAATTAATGTTATGATAGAGTAGAGATTTTTTGATCTATGCAAAATGTGTTTATTTATTAGTGTGTACCTCTTCTTTTCGAATTTTTATTGTTCGTAAAATTTATTAAAAAAATATTTTTTTTTCATACATTACTTAAATTTTCTAAAAAAAAAGTTCAGCCAATGTAAACATTTTGTCAGCTTTTTGACACCATTTCTAACGGCCTATCTATCAAAAGTGCTGACGCTATCTTTAGTGCCTACTTTATTTCGACTATGAATATGCCCCTTTAAGTTTTAATTACCAAAGATCCCGTGCTGAAGTGAAGACACAGGTACCGTAAAAATGGTCTAGAAAAAGTTTCAAAGAATACCGTTATGTTGCCAAATGACTACTAAAAAGGAATTAACACAACATGCCCCCGAAAATTTAATATGAATTTTCCCGAAATAATCCCTAAAATCCTCTCAAAATAGTCCCATCATATATATATTACGCCCATAGTTATTCTAAAGCAGCAGCGGATTCACGGGGGTGGTTTTCAGGTTCAAACCCTCCCCTGCGGTATCCAAAAAGTCATATTTTTCACATTAATACAGCAAAAAAAAAGTAAAATTTACTCAAAAGATATAGTAAAAATTACACACAACATATAGTGAAAATTGAACAAAAATATAGTATAGATAAAAAAATTTTAAAGACAACCTTTATATGAATGCTGTCAAAAAGCCTGAGCAAATTTGTCGTTAAACAAAGAGATTTGAAAATATAAAGGTGAAGTGCAATTAATAGGCTTTAAATGTTTTGTCGATAAACGAACTTCTATTTAGGCTCTCAGAAATTGTTTGCCTTTCAAAATCAAAAACACCGAAACCATGTCTTTGTTTAACGACAAATTTGCTGAGGCTTTTTGACAGCATTCATATAAAGGTTGTCTTTAAAATTTTTTTCTCATCTTTTTATTATTTTATTTTTAGTTTTGGTGATTCCTATGGGAAATTTTATTTTTAAATATGGTACTGCCACGGCTCCTTTAACTAAATGCTAAGTTTCAAGTTCCTAGATTACCATAAAGTTAGTCAAAAGTCGATCGCAAAGTTCCCAACTGCAAATTAGTTTTCGAAATATCTCGATCCGTGCGCCACCTACCGGAATTGTTTTGATGAGGGATTACATTGTCATCGGGTTGTGACAAATGTGTAAAGTTTCAAGTCTCTAACTAATCTGGAAGTTACTAAAAATCGATCGCAAATTTCCAGGGGTGTTTTAATTTTTTCAAAGATTTGCAATTATATAGACCAGCTTCCATCTATCGGAATTTTGACTTTTACTATTTGTAGTGTCACTGTCGCCTCAATTTAATGTTTAAGGTTACCTGGAAGTTGGTCAAAAGTCGATCGCGAAATTCTCAACTTCAAATTATGTCCGACCCCTCATATGATTTTCGGAATATACCATTTCGGAAGTAGGCGTGGTTGGGAAGCGATTTCGTTTAATTTCATCAGGTATACTTCCTATAACTCTAGTATACCTTGTGCCAAATTTCATGATTACACCGCAATCAGTTTCAATTTTATGACAAGTCTTTTAGGTGATTTTCGAAATTTTCGATATCGATAGTAGCCGGGGTAGGAGGGGGATTATATCCAATTTCATCACGTATACTCCCAACAATGCTAGTATGATTTGTGCCAAATTTCATCGTTCTACCATAATTTGTTTAAAAGTTACGACCAGTCGAATTTTCAAAAATGCCTCCCTTGAAAGTGGGCGGTACCACGCCCACTTTTTAAAATTTAACAGAAAATCATAATAGAATGATAAGAGAGATTCACCTATGAAATTATATCATTTTATCCATTTTAGCTTCCGAGATATGTCAGTTTATGTGATTTTCGATATCGAAAAAAGAGGCGTGGTTATCATCCGATTTCGCCCATTTTCAATAGCAACCTACCTTGGCCAAAAAGTAACCTGTATATAAAATTTCATGCAAATATCTAAATTTTTACTCAACTTATCGTTTACACAGACAGACGGACGGACAGACGATCGGACATGCCTGAATGAACTCCTCTTTCCAACCTACGAACTTTCATAAATGGAACTCTATATCTGTCTCGATTATTTTGTGCCGTTACATAGTGTCGTTACATAGTACCGTTATGTGTAGTAGTGATAAGTTCTTTAAATGGTCCCCTAGATACGTCTTAAATAATCCCGAAATGAACTCCTTTTCAGGCCAGTATAGCAGATCAGTTTAAAAATGAACAAAATGTTGCAGAATGGGAAAGTTATGTATGTATATTAAAAATCGCTCCGGCCTAATATAGGTTGTTGGAGAGCTTAAGTTTGTATCACGTTCGTGAGTGATGCATATTTAGAAATATGTTATGGCTTTGTTATAATAATTCTGTCAAAAAAAAGTTGGAAAATAAATCAAAAATATTTCCTTTAACTTTAAATACACGTACTTACATTATAATCACATGTCTGGTATTTATGATAACCAAATATATGCAGTGCAATATTATGAGTTTTTTTCTACAATTTGAACAGCTTGAAATGATTCCTACTTTATTTTTGGGTTTGCAAATTTTTGCTATTCCAGTGGAAAATGTGGAAAAGGTGTCTAAACCCTATACTAGATAGTATAAGGTTAGTTGGGTCATTTATTTGGAACATTCAATACTTGGAATAGTGTGTAGAGTTTCATAGCTCATGCATTTCCATTCAGGCTCACTCTTCCGTACACTTTACTGAGATAACTAACAAGAATGTACGGTAATATGTAATAAGTATTTCGTGTGTTACAAATAATTTGGGAGTGAGTATGTCAGATGCTATGCAAGCAAATTTTCGCAATTAAATCCAATTATTTACAATGATAATAAACCACTTAAGTCATTACAGTATGGCTTCAAATAAAAGATATTATCATATATATGACATACTTAGATATCAGTAATGTGTATAAGTACAGTTGTGATAAAAAAATTCACACCTAAGTTCAAAGTTTGTTGTTGTGAGATGGCCTAGTAGGATCCACTGGTAATACCAAATAGCGTTCGCGACAGTCGGGCATGTACCAGAGTGTACCGGGTTCATAACAGTCAAATATATTCAATTATTTTGCACACGCCACTATCTCCCACTTGGGGCTATTTTTTCAAACACTACTGTAGGTCAATAATGCTAATTTATGTGAAACGGAAAGATAAAAGATATCCTCTCAAATTGTTCAAGGCACTTTTGATAATTGAATAATTGCCTACTACTGGGATTTAAAGATGGTTGACCTCATTTTTATGATAAAATAATTTTAAGTGTAATTACCATTTTCAACAAACAATGCCATTTTCACTCTACTTGAAATTACATACACGGTTAAAAAAATGAGTCCAAATTTAAAACACCTCTAAAGTTCAAACGATTTTTTAAGCTTTTTTTTGGAATATTTTAAATCTGCCAAATACCTTCAAAGGTTTTCAACTTCTTTTGGTTTTGGTTTAGACTAAATGAAAAGCTTCGAATCATTTCTGGTTAAAAATTGAAACCCATTTCATTTAGCTAACTTTCTTGCAAAAGTTTTTAACCGTGTACCTATTTTTTGCTGACTTATAGTACATTTACACCGCACCAAATTTGGCGAATTCAAATGAGCCAGTTTGACACTGTTTACATTGGCAAATTTGCATTTGGCTTCACCTTCCCTGCAAAAATCTTCTACCAGGACAAAAGGCCACCGAAAGAAAATGTATCACCGTGATGTCTTAAACACCTGTGGCGTAATAATGTAAGAAGAATCAAGAAGGCTTCTGTCTTTTCCTGATAGAATTGGCCTATTTTTTTGAAAAAAAACTAGTTGAAATTGTTATTTAGTGCAAAAGTAATCAGACGTCAATTGCCCATTAAGGTTCTTGCTGGGCGATTCTAAATGGGGAACAGCCGCTGAGTTGCTATTTTGAGGAGCTGTGGATTATATTGTTCGAGAAATGAGGTCAAATGTGATGGAATGCCAAATTTGGAAAATGAGATTTGTATGAAAAAAGCGCCAAATTTGCCAAATTTGGTGCGGTGTAAATGTACTATAAAATGTGACTTTCAGGAACTAGAAGCGCTTCAAATTCATAAGTTCTTCGTCATTTCCTTCAATACTATTAAACCATAGGGAATAGGGAAAACTGTTCGGAGAAAAATGTAAGTAAGGTTTAATGTTTGAAAAGTACCTGTAAAATGTTTAAAATTGAATACATAAATCATAAAATTGCTAGTTGCAATTTTTAGAAAAATTCCAAAGTGTCACAAAAAAAGCACAAAATGAAAATATTTGTTGACATTGGTGTCTAAATGTATGAAGAGATACAGAATGTGACGAATTGTCGAGCTGCCATACGGAGAAATGAGGTCAAATTTAAAAAAGAAAAACTAAAAAAAGAGCAGCAAGCATATTAGGGTGATCACCTGTTTTCCAATATTTGAAAATCGGCCTTACACCTTAATACTATTCGCAGAAAAGAGAACTGAAGACAATTTCAAGCGGGAATGAAAAATTCGAGTCCGCAGATTATTTAGAATTGGTCTGATAAAGTCTTGAAGTTTGCTTCAATCTTATTTAGTATAAAAAGGGGGTTGTAGTCCCTTAGTTCATAATTTGTTCGAGTATTCATACCACTGACAATTAACATTTTTGAGAAAGGATATCCATATTCCCCTGAAGCTGGGTGGATAATAACGAATCGTCACCCTCCTTATTTCTGGATAGAACTATGTACATTGCCTAAATAAATAAGTTAAAAAAATACAGCTCACCCTAGTAAATTTAATTACATAAGTATATCAGCGTTTATGGAAAAACACAGAAAAATAAAAGCTTATAAATTTAGTCCCCTGCAGTGAAACTAATTGCATGAAAAAATAGACAAATGGCATGCTTAAGATTAAGCCAGTAAGGAAGTCTAAGTTCGGGTAAACCGAACATTGAATACCTAGCGATAGTTTTCATACGATTTTAGAAATATTCCATTTCGGAAGTGGGCGTGGTTGGGAAGCGATTTCGTCCAATTACATCAAGTATACTCCCTATTATGCTAGTATACCTTGTACCAATTTCATCGTTCTACCGTAATAAGTTTAAAAGTTACGACCAGTCGAATTGTCAAAAATGCCTTTCTTAAAAGTGGGCGGTGATCTACCGATCTCTTTGCAAACAACCGGTCGACCCTCTGGAGGGAAAACCTACGGTGACCCGAAAAATCTGACTTCAGATTCGGATTCAGCACACCCAAAAGCTTCAGAAACCGTTACGACTTCCGGTGGGGTTTTCAAAAACTTCAATTTTGTCGTACAGTGTAATTAGCGTAATTATCGAGTCGAGAAGGATACTAGATAACCACAATAGAAATCCACTCGAGAATGATTCGAGAAATATTGCAAATTCTATCAACTTTCGAAACCCATAATGCTATAAATAAACACACGGAGATTATCTCCAATAAATATTCGTTAATCAGATCCAAATTTTACCCTGATATACACAACATTGAAGAATAACATTCCACCATCTCGGCGCTATCTAGCGCCCAATATGTAATTTCTTGCGGTTTAAAGCTAGATATCGCCAATAACTGTTGATTTACCGGCGACATCTAGCGGTTGATGCTCTCACTTTTTTAAATTTGGTTGTGTTTCTTGCTGTTTTTGTTTATTTATCTGAAAAGTTTTGTAGGTGAATTTATAATGGGAATTTATAATGAAGATTATGATCAATTTAATTCCCAAAAATGCAGTTAATTCCGGATTTGCGCTAATATATCAGCCCTATTAGATAATGGCATTAGAACGCGATTGGATAACTATGATTTTCCCGATTTGAGAATTATGTCCCGTTTTGTTTGAGAACACTATGTTTCAAAAGTAATGCTCGAGTCGTTCTCTAACGATGGAGATTAGAGAATGGATGTAGCTATCTAATCTACCTTCAATCGATATCTAACTTCATCCTTTGTTGGGTAGTAGTACTTAGTAAGCTATTTCTATTTGGCACTGCAGCTCTGGTATAAAACCTCAAATTTCGTATCCCCAATTGATGATTTCCCTGCAGCAAAGTGTTTCCAGATGACCATCTGATAATATTTGTGTTTGGAATAAATTTGAATAATTAAAAGTTCATTACTAACATCAATTGTTATTTATTTTGACTGCTCCCACGTTTTTCTACTTTTATGCGTTTCCTGCATTTTAATTGAATGCAGTGTTGACATACGTAGTTCATGCTTTTTGTACTGCCATTTCTAAATATAACTAAAGTACGTACCTATGATATTGATATGTATTTTGTATATCTTACAGTATACTAAATAACGGGGATGTAGCTCAGATGGTAGAGCGCTCGCTTAGCATGTGAGAGGTACGGGGATCGATGCCCCGCATCTCCAGGATATATGTACATACATTTTTTGAATGGAAAATATTTTGTAGAGAACGTAGTTTTTGGCGATTTTTAGCAGCTCCCATAATTTAGTTGGCATATCGTAAAAAAGGTTAAATTAAGATTAATACTCGATTTGCGGGTGTTAGGGGTATTTCTTAATTTACAACGTAACCTATTTACACTTTTTTGCCGACTTCGAACGGCATCTGCAAAGCAGGTAGAAATGCACTCGCCGAATTAAAATAAAAAAAGGCGTGAGTATCAAGTAATCGTAAAGTTTGATGTGTAAACATATCTATTCTGCATAAAAAATATATTAAACTAGTGTTCGCCCAGAGGTTGAACTTCAACCAAAAAACTTAATTTTATTATATTTTTTGGTGTTTTTTCTCTGTACTTTATTTTATTACTTTAGTTTGATAACTTTTTCCTAAAAGACTCAAAGAAAGGTGATAAATGTCTCATAGACGAGTCATAAATGACTCATAGATGAGTTTCAAATGACACATAGACGAGTCCTAAATGACTCATAGGTGAGTCTCAAATGACACATATACGAGTCATAAATGACTCATAGACGAGTCATAAATAATTCATGACGAATCATAAATGAGTCATGGGCGATTTATAAATGTCTCATGGGTGAGTCAAAAGTAACGTATAGGCGAGTATATTATTTCCCTTCCTTTATTTTCCTTTCCTTTACTTCACTTTCCTTTCCTTTGTTTTCCTTTTCATTCCTTTCCTTTCCTTTCCCTTCCTCTCCTTTCCTCTCCTTTCCATTCCTTTCCATTCCATTCCATTTCATTCCTTTCCTTTCCTTTCCTTTCCTTTCCTTTCCTTTCCTTTCCTTTCCTTTCCTTTCCTTTCCTTTCCTTTCCTTTCCTTTCCTTTCCTTTCCTTTCCTTTCCTTTCCTTTCCTTTCCTTTCCTTTCCTTTCCTTTCCTTTCCTTTCCTTTCCTTTCCTTTCCTTTCCTTTCCTTTCCTTTCCTTTCCTTTCCTTTCCTTTCCTTTCCTTTCCTTTCCTTTCCTTTCCTTTCCTTTCCTTTCCTTTCCTTTCCTTTCCTTTTCTTTCCTTTTCCTTCCTTTTCCTTCCTTTCCTTTCCTTTCCTTTCCTTACCCTTTCCCTTTCTTTCCTTTACTCAAAGACAGGTCATAAATGTCTCATAGACGAGTCATAAGTGACTCATAGATGAGTCTCAAATGACACATATCTAGAATCAAAAATATATTGTACTCTATGTCCTCTGCCAAAGTATTCCGGAAACCCTAATTTGTTATCCTTCTATGTTATGAACATACTTTACATACATACAGACACACATATGTATATATGAACTGCGTATCTGCACATAAGTTTTGATTAAGGACACTATTACCAGTATTTCCCCTCATTTAGTCCTTAATAGTTCTATGTATGAATATTCATATGAGTTCAACTTTCGGTTCATTTACCCGAATAAATCATATAGACACAATCATTACAACTCAGATTGTTTACGCTTTTGATTTCACAGTCAAGTGCATTGCTCACATTTTTCCATTCAATTTACAGAGGTCCTTGATTTTACACAAATCGTCAAAATAGTAATGCAAATACAAAACGTTAAAAATACCTACTGCATGCTCGAAATTTGTCCTTTTTGAAAAATGTGAGTAAAGTTCATTACCATTCTTCCTGAAGAGTTCAACTGTTGCTATTTGGGTTAAGTGTGTGCTAAAGTATATAGCAAATAGCTGGAATATTTTTGCGAGGGTGGTTGACATTTCTGTTCTATTTTCATTTAGCAAGCACTTTGACTTGAAATGCCACTGTTGCTCTGGGTTCAATGTATTATAGTAACGAATTGTGATTTTTTATGCTTGTTTGATTTCCTTGAAATCAAATTAAAAAAATTGAGAGTGAATCCTTATGAAGTGTTTGCTGTAGTAATTTTGCTAAAAAGGCACTTTGGACACGTGAATCAACAAAGAGCTCTTATTCCTTTATTTCCCATATATAAGCGAGTTTTCTAGGCCAGGGTTGGGCCATTTTGAATGAAAAATCAGTCCAGAAATGATCCCGAAAATGGTCCCAAAGTGATCCCGAAACAGTTCCGAAGTGATCCCGAAACAGTTCCGAAGTGATCCCAAAACAGTCCAGAAATGATCCCAAAAATGGTCCCAAAGTGATCCCGAAACAGTTCCGAAGTGATCCCGAAACAGTTCCGAAGTGATCCCAAAAAAGTCCCGAAAATGGTCCCAAAGTTATGACGAATATATTGCGCTTATGTGTGTAATTTGTTGGGGTCTCGAAGGACAGATTTTTCATTTGTAAATAATGGATTAAAAATGAAGTTTTATGTTATTCAAGAATATCACAAATAAAAATAATGCCATAAATAGCAGCTCGCCAGCTACATAAGTTGAACTGGAAGCTTAATACAGAGCAGAGGGTCAAGCGGGCATATGGGTATCTGTAAGCCTGTAAAATAATTTAAGGCAGACAGTGGCATCAGAGCCTAAAACTCACCGCACAAAGCAGTTATTCGACCGATCTTAGCCTACGGAGCAATAATGTGACGGAAGGTAGTCGAGGTGAACTAAGGGAGAAAAATGTTGGGTAAAGTTTAGCGAGATCCTGCCCCATAATTTGCCACATACCACGGATCGACTCCTATACCAAAACGGACAACATCTGCCCAAGGAATTTACTCAGTTCATAGGATAGCAATTTTCTCTGATAGTCAGTCGACTCTTCCGGCTTTCGGGTCAGCAACGACTACGTCGAGCTTGGTTGGTTTGTGCAGGGAGTGAACTAAGGAACTAGCAAGTCGACATATCGTTTCCCTAATAAGGGCGCCAGAGCAATGTAATAAATAGGGAAACGGGATGTCCGATATGCTCCAGATATGAAGGAGGTCCTTGCACCCCTGTATTTGAGGAAGGACCGGATTTCTCAGCAGTCTCTTAGCGAGACTAATGACAGGTGGATGCATTTTCAGTCCTTCAACGAGACCCGATCTCCGACTCTTTTGAGGGTGAGTAGAAGGGACCATTTCAGTTTACTTGCGGTGGAAATTGGACTCGTGCCGCAGTTCATCCTTCGGAGGTTCAGAAGAGAACGTGGATCACCTATTTTGGGATTGGCCAGCGAACTTCTTTCTTCTTCAGTTCTATGCGAACTGTGTTAGTTTTCGACACAGAGAACGAAGTGCGTTAGTCTTCGACGCAGAAAACTGAACCGTGTTAGTCTTCGTTGGGAGCGACGATATGTGCATTAGAGAGTGCCGAAAAAAGTTCTCGTTTAAACTGCATTATTATGGCTACCGATTGTCGAACAAAACTAATGGTGATTTTGTTTCATCAAACAAATGAGCATTTTTGTTACACTCTTTCATTTCTCGTTTTCGTTTGCAAACTGAAGGTAAAACGTCAAAGGTGATATGTTTTCGTTTCCTAAAAATGTACATTGTACACTTCAGGAGTACAAAATCTCAGACTTTTTACCCTCTGAAGCTTTGACACATAGCGTTGCAAACGGGACAGTGTGTTTTTATAGATAGCAGGTTCATGTAGAACGGGTACACTTTTATCACACTTTTACAGTGTTCTGTGCAAGGGTGTAAACATGTTCAACGTGCAAGTGTAAATTTTTTTCGATGAAACGAAATCAGCATAAGGCTAGTTCAGATCAACTATAGCCTATTTCATACGAAAGTTATTAATCTCGGACAACTATCTTCAAAGTTACATTAAACGAAATTTTTTTATGTGGAGCGCTTTATTTTCGACACACCCTAATATACACATTTCCATATATTAGAATCTGTACAGTGTAAAAATTTAAATATAGATTTTTATTTTGCTCCATTGACGTCATTGAGATATTGTAATGCATTTTTGCTTGCCTACTTCATTTACTAGATGTAAGTTGATGTAAATTGTAGAAGATGCCGCGCAATGCGTAAATTTCATATGGACATAGAATTACCAAAACAAATAATAATTGGATTGAGTACACAATCGAAAGGCTATTGAACCAAAATTGACCGAAATATATGCAGTCTCAAATTGTGCGTGTTTTTTTTAAGCATCCATGCAAAAATTTATTGGGATACCTATGTATGTATATTAGGGTGGTCCTTATAATCCAATGTAGTATTTTTTCCAGTCTCATCCCCTAGATCAGTTTCACTACGGTCAACACACAAAAATTTGTATCCCGATTGGAGATGGCTTAGATGTGACGCAGGGAAGGTCAAAGTTCAGATTCAGATTCGAAACCGATAGAACTATGACCGGAGCTATCACATGCAAAATCTGCCTCCGACTGGAAATGGCTAAGGCGAGTCGGAGGGGGGTTAAAGTTCAGACTATTCCATGGAGACTCAAAAAATAAAAATTATTATTTTTATCTAATACTCAAAATCGATCGAGAATCGCATACAAAATTTGGTTCCGATTGGAAACATCTTAGGCGTGCGCCGGGGGTGGCCTGAACTTTTACTCCCCTGTGACACGCCTTTGGTGTTTCCAATCGGAGCCAGATTTTGCATGTGATATCTCCAACCACAGTGCTATCGAATTCGAGTATTAGATAAGAAAAAAAATAAAAAATTATTGTTTGAGTCTCCATAGAGCAAGCATCGGCACCCCATAGATCTTAAGATCAGTCAAACAAGTTGGATTCATCACACAGACACGTTGCGATCTTTGTTTACCAAATGATTTAGTCGTCGCTGGGCAAGGGGCGAAACCACATCGCGTAGGGGTGTCGCTTGTTTGGTCAGCGAATGTTAAAAATATAGTTCGGACGATCACAGCGCGTGTATAAGCGTTCTCACTTATACACCTGCATTTACAAATCTGCCGACCCATGCCATAGAGCAATCTGAGTTTTGACCCCCTCTGCGACAAGCCTAAACTATCTCCAATCGGTATAAAAATTTATGTGTGATATCTTCGGTTATATAACTATCGACTTAGGGGTTGAGCTTTCGAAAATATCATGATGAAATTGTCTCCATACAAATAAGGACCACCCTAATGTATATGTATGTGTAGCAAGTAGTTGTGGAAATTAGTCTCTACGTCGACTTATATAACTGTTTATTTTTTCATTCTACCTATCCATCATCTTATACCCTTATATATGTACTAACACCTTATCTTGTCATCTTATTTGCTAGCCTAACTATCTCACAATCTTTGTTGTTATAACTAACCAGACAAATACCAATATTATTTTAGATATTTTACAAATTTGCAAATATAGCACTTTTATGTCGTATTCTTTGATATTTATACATAATTTGTTTTTGTCTTGTGACATATTTACAAAGTCAACAGTTTTTGTAATGACACTGTCAGCGCCATTTCTTCGGCTGAAAGTGGAAAATGCAAATTTGGTTAGATAAAAATTATTTCAAGACTACGATGATTTTTATAGTTTCAAAAGTTCGTTAGCTTCTGTATGCAGTTGAAGTCGCGGTAAACTGTCTATTTTGTTTTGCTTGAGGTATAATATATTTTTGGCTCATAAGAAACTGCAAGTGTGGTAACTAGTTTAAAGAATAAATAATTCATATATAGACTAAATATACTTTTTTTTAATTATCTGAAAATGTATATAAAAATATTATAAGATAATCCAAAATGTGGACAGGATATACCATAGAAATCGGTTTTACAATATGGGTGTCGAAACGTGTTCATGAGGGCCTAAACGTAGCGTTAATTTTATTTCGTTACCTCAATCCTTTTTGGAGATATCAACCAAAACTTTAATAAAATTACAAAAAAGTACTTGAATAACTAAATGTTACTCATACGCCGTGTATGATCTATGCACAGTGCACTATAATTGCAAAAGTTTCAAGATGTATACAATTATTTTTGCTACAAAACATATTGTTACGCAATCTACTAAAATACTTTTCAAATTGCAATATCCTTTTCTCGTGAATAGGGTTTTTCAATATTCTGGCAAAGGATCCTGTTGTCCTTATAAAAATTCAAATATGAAAATTTGTTGCACACCCCTTTATTTGTGGAAAAATATTAAAATTCTGTCATTGTAGAAGCCTTAATGTAGTTTTTTGCGAACTTAGTATTAAACTAGCTAAACAATAAAACTTCGCACAAAAATTATTTAGGCTAAAATGCACCAATATAGAGTGCATGAATATCAAATTTCGAGCAAAAATTTTGTTTCCATATATTTTTGGCACTCTCTACTATATACATACAAATTTCCTCCAAAGCGTTTGAGTTATAGGGATTTCTTCATTTTGGGATAGGGGCAAATCTGATGTACATACATATATCGTAACTATTTTCATTGTCCCTTGCTTGTGGATAACTTTCCTTAGTTACTGTGCCATCTTCAGTGTCATTTTTCAAAGGAAAATCGAATATGGGGCTAATCAATAAATTTATTAGTTTTTCGAACGAAAAATATTGAAATGATTTGATCCTTCTTGGAATATACATACATGCGTACTTATTCGTCTCTCGTCAGAAAAATACTAGTATAAAACTAACTTTTTCTGGATGAACTCATACCCGTTTAAAAATACGAAATTCATTCGTTTCGCTTTCTGATTTTTTCTTTTATAACTCACAGATGCTTTTTCGTGATAGGGTAAATAAAAATATTCGCTGCTTTCTTAAGAATAAACATGAAAATAAAGGCAAATAATAAAATAAAGGGTAAAGAAAAAAAATTCTGGTAGTAATCATACTAGTCCAGGTTCAATGTTTTTGGGACTAGTATGGGGCTAGTATATTTCATACTAGTCCATTTTGGAATAGTATGGTGACAATTTGTAGTTAAACTTTTATCTAGTAGCTTATATTAAGTTCGCAAAAAAGTCCATTAAGACTTAGAAAAACACATAATTTTAATATTGTGGCAATATATAAAAAAACTGCAACAAATCTCTACCTTTGAGTTTTTTTAAGGATAACAGGATCCTTCAGCAGGATATTGAAAACCCCTATTCACGAGAAAAGGACATTGGAATTTCAAAATTATTAACATACTGTTAGTTTTCTAGCAAAAATAATTGTGTATATCTTGAAAATTTGCAGTTATACATAGTAAACTCTTTATAGGTCATACACGGCGTATGAGTAACATTTAATTATTCAAGTAAAAAAAGTTCACATAAATTGTATTCATGTTATGGTTGATTTGTACGAAACGGATTGAAATATCGAAAAAAATCTTACACTACGTTCACGCTCTCATGAAAAACTTTAATTTCTTCTAGAATATCTCCCGTCCATCTCCTGTGTATCCTTAAATATTTGTATAAACATTGTATAAAAAATTTTTATAACACATCGAGTTTTTAAAATGTTGAAGGATAATAATGCAGATCACAAAACTCAATCGATGTGAAAAATTTAAATGGGATTTTGTTGGCAAAATCAAATGCAAGGATTTGTCGAAGCGTTTTTTTTTTTAATTTTTGTTTTACACAAATTACACTATGTAACAAATTTTCCAAAATTTGAAATTTGGTTTTTGTGACTTCCATGAGTTGCATGTCCTTTCAAGTGAATAAAAACTGCATACTCGAAATTTTTTATCCCCCCTATAATTTTGAGTTAGGGGCAAGAAACCTCTTTTTTCGTTAAAATCACCTAGAGGGCACAAAACTAAACCGATTTAAAAAATTTAAACGGTGTTCTGTTAATAAAATGAAATGCACGAATTTGTGTGCGTTTTCTAATTTTTGTTAAAAAAAAATTACACTGTGTAACAACTTTGTAAAATTTGAGAATTTTTTTGTGGCTTCCATGAATTGTAGGCCTTACCAAGCTCACAAAAACTACGTATTCAATACTTTAAATTCCCCCATAATTTCTATTTAGGGTAAAAAAAAACCGGTTTTTCGTAGGATGCAGGATCATAATCACCCAGAAGGCACAAAACTCAATCTTCTCAAATAGGTTCATCTAGATTTTGCTATTTAAATTACACAGTAAAAAATGAAAAAACTACTTTTTTTAAATTGAATACCAAATAGTATTATTTTAAGACCCTGAAAAAGTTTGGAAATTAAATTTGGACTAATGGTTTTAAAATAATACCAAAATAATACTAAATCGCTCTCTCTCTCTCTCTCAATTTTGGAAATTAAATTAGTCCAAATGGTCTTAAAATAATACCAAAAATAATACTCTTTCCCTCATTTAAACGGACAATGGCATTAATTTAATACTTTTCGGCGTTGTTATATGTATATAAACACCAAATTGGTATTAAATTTAGACTTTTATTTTTACTGTGTAGTTGCAAAAATTTGTTTTGGGCTTTTTGTGTGATATGAACCTGCAGCCTATGAAAAACGGGGTTGTTTGCCCCTAACTGGAAATTATGATGGGAATTCAAAATTTTGAGTATGCAGTTTGTGTAAGCTTCGTAAAGCCTACAATTCAGGGAAGTAAAAAAAAAAAATCTCAAGTTTTATAAATTTGTTACACAGTGTAATTTTTTTTAAACAAAAATTTAAAAATTCAAAATTTTGAGTATGCGGTTTGTGTAAGCTTGGTAAGGTCTACAATTCCTGGAAGCCAAAAAAAAAAATTCTCAAGTTTTACAAATTTGTTACACAGTGTAATTTTTTTTTCAACAAAAGTGAACATTTTTCATTTCCTCACTTAGCATTTTCTCTCAAACAGTGATTTATTACTTGTTTTTCCTTCTATATTAATGTCAACTGTTTTATATTGCCATAAAAAAGTTATGTCAGAAAAAGAAGTACTCGCTAAATTATCATATTGACAACTAAATACATAAATTATTTGGATATGTTGTCCTGATTAGCATAAAAATGTGATTGATCAAGTTGTAATAAAAAAATTTGTTGCATTTTAATAGAACTACATCTGACAAACAGCTTATTAATTAAAGTTTATTATGCATAAAATTCGTAGTAGCTGTCAATAAAATTAATATTTGTTTAATGTTTACTTAAATGCTTACCAAGTCAGATTAATACACAGTGGGATATTGAGTAAGGAAATGCATTAGATTTCACACTGACATATTTGACAAACAAGGTAAATGTCAGAAGGCGTTCACATAAGAAATGATAAAATCTAGCTTATAACTCTAAAATATGAATGAGCTAATTTTCCAATATTGAGTTAAAGCCTTCAAATGATATATCTTGGTATGAGTCAGAATACCACGCGAATAAGGAAAACCAAGCATATCTTTGTATCTGTGGTACTATCTCGTGAACAGCTTGACGGATTTCGAAGAAATTTGACATATAGATAGTAAGATTGATTCTAAGATTATCCTCTTTGGGGTTGCCACTTGGGGTTGCCACTTTGGGGTTGTTTACAGGGTTGCCACATATTTCAATTATTAAAATTATGGAGCAAGATATGGCAATATGGGTATCAAATGAAAGTATTTTCGGCGACATACCAACTAAAATATTTTCAAGTAGAGTTGTCACCTAGGGTTGCCACCTTAAAGCAGTATATTTGTATATCCTGTTTTATCTCGAGAACCGCTTAACCGACTTGGATGAAATTTGGCATAGAGATAGTATTGTTGGTTCTAAGACTATCCCCTGTGGGGATGTCACTTGGGTTGGTTTACAAGGTGTCACCTATCTTATTTTTTTACAAAGATTACCCCAATATGGGTATAAAATGAAAGGTATTTTCGGCGACATGCCAACTGAAATATTTTTAAGTTTGCCACCTAGGGTTGCCACCTTATCGCAGTATATTTGTACATCCGGTACTATCTCGAGAACCGCTTGGCGAATTACGACGGAATTTGGCATAGAGGTAGTATGCGATTTCTAAGACTATCCACTTGGGTGTTGCCACTTGGAGCGGCTTACAGGTTTGCCAACTATCTCATTTTTTTTTTTTTAAATTATGAAGCAAGATATGCCAATATGGGTATTAAATTAATCGATGAAAATTAGTTGTGAAGAGTATACTTCATTTTAAGAGTTTCCACCTATTTGGTATTTTTTCGGAAATCTTGAAATCTGAAAAGTTTAGTCTAACTTTAATACCATTTTGGTGTTTATATATATAACAACGCCGAAAAGTATTAAATTAATACCATGTTCGGTGTAATTAAAAGAGAGAGTCAAAGATTCTCTCAGGCAAAAAAAAAAAAAAAATCTACATAGTTTTATTATATTGCCTTCACCGAGAGTCGAACTCACAATTTACTGGAGATTTCTACTGTCAAGCCATCGAGTACTTAAGCCTGCTAGCGTCTAATTGCAGCTTTGTTCTAAATGATAGCGACGAACCGCGTGCTCTGAAAAACAAACCACCGGACTTAATTTAATGCTAAAAAGTAATTAATTTAATACTTTTCCGGCCTCGTTTTTAAACCAAAAGTACTTAAAACATTATTTTGGTATTAGTTTAAAACTATTTGGAATTAAAAAATGTTCAGAGTCTTAAATTAATATGTACTATTTAGTATTAAAACTCAAAATTAAATCCAAAAAGGATTACTTTCAATAGCGACTGTTATTAAAAGTAAACTTTCATTTGTTACTGTGTATTAAATAGTCTTATTTAACAAAAGCAATATGAGCTAATTTTGAAGTGAATAGATTTTGGTTGCCCTAGTTTCTGCATGGCACTCGCATTTTTGGTTCATCATACGCCATGGCGCACTTTTATGATTCTAAAAAACACTCATAATAAGATTAAACTAGTAGCTGAATGTGTCCACTTGTTTTACTACCAGTTATGGCAAACGTGTGATAACACCAAATGCACAAAAGCTAGAGATTATCTGTATGTGCTAACGGTAACGTTATTTTTTTCATACATATTTGTTAAGGCAACGTGACTTCAGCAGCAGCATCTAGCTAATCTAAATAAATTTTAGATGACTGCACGAGCATTATAGAAATAATTTATTTGGTTTTTTTTTGTGAGATGCATGTGAAAAACGTCAAGTGCCTTGAGCTCAACAAATAAACGGCTTTTGTGCAATGATTAAAGTACAGTTTTTTTTTTAAGTTAATCAATCATTCTTTGTGTGTTGCGAGTAAGTTTTATTGTTGACACTAAAGAATAAAGTACTCAAGTTATTAATGAAATGAAAATTAATTTACAAAAGATGAAGAATGAAAGTATGCACTTTTTTTTAGCTTAATAGAAGAATTGGTTTATTAAAAAAATACTGACAATTTTCAATAAAACAGAGACGGGAGTCTAAGTTTGTATACTAAGCGTGCTAAGTGTCATATAAATTTCCCAAAATTAAATTTTCTCACAACGGATTTATTCCTCCCACAGCATCCATCATGACCAGCCCCCACTAACCGAAGTATATTTTTGTTTATATTTTATCGTACGAAATTTAATAAAAATTAGTTTTGCGTGACGAATGAGGTGTTTATGAAAATTACTGGTAATTGGTGTACATTAATAAACCTATTGCACACGCCTTTGACGTCAATGGATATAAAATTTGGAATATACTACATACATATGTACATACTTAAGCTAATTGAAATGCTGGAGCTGTTGAAAAAATGTAATATGTTTAAGATTTATGGATGATTCAGATAAAAATGAAATACAATGTTGAGATGTGGGATGGTTTTCAATATAGGCGATTAAAAAGAATAGCCTATCAGTGAGTTGAAGGTAAATTACATACGAATGATGAATTTCATATCAAACCAAATATGCATTGAAGCCGACCCCCTGAAAATTTGTTGAGATTTTGCATACCCAAACACAACCTCATTTTTAGAAATTGCATTTTCGAAAAACTGTTGGCGTGGCAAGGTATCGAAATATTCAAAAAAAAAAAACGATAATAGGTACTTTTAAAGCATGATTACTACGGAATGGCTTTACCGATTTCAAAGATATTCATACCATTAGAAATGCACTGTAAAAATTGTTTAGTACACTGGAAAAAAAATGTTTTCCAAATTAAAATTTGAAACTGAAAAACACTTCAAAGATCAAGCGATTTTGAAAAATAAGAATTTTTTTAGAGATTTCTATCTATATATAAAATTCAAATTATGTACCTATAGACGAACTTGGCTTCTAAATGAATGAGCCGATCGTAACCAAACTTTACACACCCACTGAATATCTTCCAGGGATGATCACAGGCTAAAAAATATTTTGATATATATAGGGGGCGTGGCACCTCCCATACAAATGGAATTTATCATTGTCCGTATCTCTGGAAGTATTCGGGTTAGACCACTGAAATTTGGTGAAGGGTTGTACGAGATCGATCCCTACCACCTCCAAAAAAACTGGGGATAACGAAAAAGGAGGCGTGGCACCTCCCATACAAATGGAATTTTTCATTGTCCATATCTCTGGAAGTATTCGGGTTAGACCACTGAAATTTGGTGAGGGGTTGTACGAGATCGATCCCTACCACCTCCAAAAAAACTGGGGATAACGAAAAAGGGGGCGTGGCACCTCCCATACAAATGGAATTTATCATTGTCCGTATCTCTGGAAGTATTCGGGTTAGACCACTGAAATTTGGTGAGGGGTTGTACGAGATCGATCCCTACCACCTCCAAAAAAACTGGGGATAACGAAAAAGGGGGCGTGGCACCTCCCATACAAATGGAATTTATCATTGTCCATATCTCTGGAAGTATTCGGGTTAGACAACTGAAATTTGGTGAGGGGTTGTACGAGATCGATCCCTACCACCTCCAAAAAAACTGGGGATAACGAAAAAGGGGGCGTGGCACCTCCCATACAAATGGAATTTATCATTGTCCGTATCTCTGGAAGTATTCGGGTTAGACCACTGAAATTTGGTGAGGGGTTGTACGAGATCGATCCCTACCACCTCCAAAAAAACTGGGGATAACGAAAAAGGAGGCGTGGCACCTCCCATACAAATGGAATTTATCATTGTCCGTATCTCTGGAAGTATTCGGGTTAGACCACTGAAATTTGGTGAGGGGTTGTACGAGATCGATCCCTACCACCTCCAAAAAAACTGGGGATAACGAAAAAGGAGGCGTGGCACCTCCCATACAAATGGAATTTTTCATTGTCCATATCTCTGGAAGTATTCGGGTTAGACCACTGAAATTTGGTGAGGGGTTGTACGAGATCGATCCCTACCACCTCCAAAAAAACTGGGGATAACGAAAAAGGGGGCGTGGCACCTCCCATACAAATGGAATTTATCATTGTCCGTATCTCTGGAAGTATTCGGGTTAGACCACTGAAATTTGGTGAGGGGTTGTACGAGATCGATCCCTACCACCTCCAAAAAAACTGGGGATAACGAAAAAGGGGGCGTGGCACCTCCCATACAAATGGAATTTATCATTGTCCGTATCTCTGGAAGTATTCGGGTTAGACCACTGAAATTTGGTGAGGGGTTGTACGAGATCGATCCCTACCACCTCCAAAAAAACTGGGGATAACGAAAAAGGAGGCGTGGCACCTCCCATACAAATGGAATTTATCATTGTCCGTATCTCTGGAAGTATTCGGGTTAGACCACTGAAATTTGGTGAGGGGTTGTACGAGATCGATCCCTACCACCTCCAAAAAAACTGGGGATAACGAAAAAGGGGGCGTGGCACCTCCCATACGAATGAAACACTTCATAGTCCATATCTCTGGAAGTATTTAGGCCAGACCACTGAAATTTGTTAAGGAGTTATATAAGATCAATCCCTACCACCTCCAAAAAAAGGGGGCGTGGTTCCTTCCATGCGAAGGAGATAGTGATAGAGATTAAAATAGATAATAGGGATCGGGTTAGAGAAAAATGCAATGAAATAAATTGGTGGCAGGACAACGTCTGCCGGGTCTGCTAGTTTAATATATACAACATATCTGAAAACTGAAATGGAGTTTTGTTTTCTTTTTAAGTAAATGCATCTCTTGGCTACCTACTTTCTTATATTTTGATATCACGCGTAAAATAATCAACCGATTTCAAAAATTTGTGTGAGTATTTGCTATTTACAACAACAACATTGCAATTTCGTCCTTGTTGAAGGGTCTTGTCAAACCGCTTAGAAATTATTCTTGACCTTTACTACTCATCGAACCAATGAGAGTTGGAATTTCTAACCGCAATGCGTTACCGTTACGTCAAACACTGCTTTGTGTTGTTGGTTCTTTATTTTGCATTGTTATTCTAACCTTAAAAAATTAAAAACAAAAAAAAAATAATAAAAAAATAAAAAAACTAAATAAAAAGGAATAAAAATGAATTGAAAATAGATAAAAAAGAAAAACAAAAAAAAAAAAGAAAAAAAATTAAAAACAAATATTAAAAATACAATAATGAACATTGTTATTCTAACCTAAAAAAATAACAAAAAATGAAATCCAGTAAAATAAAAATTAATAAAAAAAAAATAAAGAAATTAAAAACAAAAATAAAAAAAACAAAAAAAAAAGAAAAATATTAAAAATACAATAATGAACATTTAATAAAAAACGAAATAAAATGAACTAAATAAAAAGGAATAAAAATGAATAGAAAACAGATAAAAAAAAAGAAAAAAAAAAAATTACAAACAAATATAAAAAATACAATAATGAACATTGTTATTCTAACCTAAAAAATAAAAAAAAATTAAATCCAGTAAAAAAAAATTAATAAAAAAAAAAAAAATAAAAAAAGAAAAAAAAAGAAAAATATTAAAAATACAATAATGAACATTTAATAAAAAACGAAATAAAATAAACTAAATAAAAAGGAATAAAAATGAATAGAAAACAGATAAAAAAGAAAAACAAAAAAAAAAAAAAATTAAAAACAAATATTAAAAATACACGTTGTTGTTCTAACCTAAAAAAATAACAAAAAAAAATAAAAATAAAATAAATAAAAAAATTCAATAAAATAAAATAAAAAAATTCTATAAGATAAACTAAATAAAAAGGGATAAAAATGAATAAATAAAAAAGAAAAACAAAAAAAATAAAAGAAAAATATTAAAAACACAATAAGCAACAATTTAATAAAACATTAAATAAAATAAACTAAAAAGAAATATTAAAAATAAAATAATGAACATTGTTATTCTAACTTAAAAAAAGAAAACAAAAACAAAATAACACAAAAAATTAAAAAAAATCAATAAAATAAATTTAAAAAAAAAAGAAAAAATTTAAATAAAATAAACTAATAAAAAGGAATAAAAAAAAAAATAAAAAAAGAAAAAAAGGAAAAAAAGAAAAAAAAATTAAAAACAAATATTAAAAATGCAATAATGAACAATTTAATAAAAAATTACGTTGTTGTTGAGTTATTTATCGGCAAAGTTGATGGATTTACTGAGTAGCCTGAGTGAGATTTTAACTTGAGTACACAGCTAAAAAATGAGTATAAATTTTAAACCCATCTAAAGTTTAAGCAATTTTTATTTTTAAATTTTTTGTTCCAAACCTTTCAATTACCTACAAATGATTTCAATTTCCTTTGGTTTCGATTGAATACCTAAATGAAAAAGCAGTATACAAATTTTTTTTTGCTTTTTGAAAGAATTTTCAATTGAAATCTAAACTTTTCGGTTTGAAATTAAGACTCTTCAGTTTCAAATTATTTGTGTCGTTTTCATTTGTTTTTGTAAGCTTTTTCAAGTCATTGATACATATTTGCTTACAACATTTATTTGTGTGACGTAGCTCAGTGGTAGATCAGTCGGATTTATGCGGAGAGTCTTCGTTCGAATCCCTGCCCACAAACAAAAAAAAAAATTTTTTTCAGAAATGTTAAAACATTTTTGGTCTAAAATTTAAACCCTCCTAACCAATTTTCTCCTCAAAACTGGACTAGATTAAATATGAAACCAAATTTGGTTTGGTCATATATGTAGCCCAAAAAATTTTAAAACTTAGGGCAAAATTTAGTATTTTTTAGTTAAGTATGAGTTATTTGTCACCTTTTGAGTTGTATACGTGATGAAGAGAAATTTTATGAGCTCTTTCTAGATCTGTGTTAGGTCACAGCTCAATAAAGCAAGCGTGCACACAAATGTGCATATGTCAAGTTTGTGAAGAAAAAACGCTTTTCAAAAAATAAATATATATATACAAAACAAATAGTGGACTCTTAATCACCTAAGTACAAAATCGTGATTTTTTAAATAGTTGGGTATGTTGCGTCTGCGGCGCTATTTACATACTCGTATTTACCGGCATGTTCATACTAATTTTTTTCTCATTCAGAAAAAGTCAAAACAATCTACCTCATCAATATTAAAATTTTTTACACTTGAGATCAAAAGAATATACTAATTTTGGGTGTAAAGTACTCAAATGATTTTTAATTTGAAATTTTAAACATTTTTTAAATTTTTTTTAAGATAGTGTTTTCAATTTAATATAAATAAAAAATTTATTAATTTGGTTTTAGTAGTTTTCGAGATATGGGAAAAAAGTTATAATCCGATTGGGTGGCCACTCTAGGTGCCAAATCTACCAAGAAATATTTTTGTTGAAACTGTATGTAAACTATTTCATATTTGATACCCATATTGGCATATCTCACATGATTATTATTTTTTTTCCTGATAGGTGGCAACCTCGTAAAAATGCTGCAAGTCATAGCACATGGGCTTGGAGCAGGGTCCGGCAGCATTGAAAGTGAGGCTGTATTAGTGAAAGAGCGGTCATCGAACCAATCGGATTATGTTATCTCTTTTAGCTACTTTGCTCACTAGCAAGTAACGAAGCAACAGCGTATGTTGTTGAGTCGTTGCTTGCAAGTAATTGACTGAGCATAACCAACGACATCCATTGATTGAACAGTGCGATAATAGCGCTCTCACAAAGGCAACAGCAATTTCATTGTTCGAGAGGCCAAACAAAGAGCGTAGTAGAATTTGGTTCTCAGATTTTTCGGACAATTGTCCTATTATGTGCCTAGGTCTCGTCTTAAGGCCCAATTACATAAAACTTTGTGAAACTTTGACAGATGCTTGCCTCATTTTTGCCCATTGCCAAAATTTTGTTTCGCTTTACGTTCCAAAAAGTTTGTATGAAAGTGGATCCTTCAAAGTTGTATGTAATTGGGCCTTTAGAGCTAACATTCAGGCAGATATCGTACATGCAAAATTTTATAAAAGTTTGTCAAGTAGTTTTCGTGAAAATGTCGGACAGAAAAAAAAAATTGAATAGGCTTAAGTGGCAACTCTAAACTGAATTACGACATAAAACGACTTTCAGTAAATAATCAAACGCAATTTTTTTGACCGCAAGTGTAGCTGTCCAGAATAACTAATGTTGTTAAACTTTTTGTTGTTGTATTATTCATGCAATCATTTCCTTAACTTTGACTATATATTTACGGCTACTTTTGTACATATGTTTGTTTGTACATATGCGCTTATTAGCCAACACCTCCACCCTCATCACCACCATCACCAACAACAACACCAACAATGTGATGTACAGGTTTTTTTCAACAACAACATTTTGTTGTTATTTTCATTGCCAATGTTGTTGTTGTTTTTGTTGTAAGCGGTGCTGCTACTGCTTCTGTTGCTAGTTGTAAATTGCGGTGATTGGCGGTGTTGAGCATTTCGATGGCTGTCAGAATGAAATGACTGAATGTTTGAAAAATAAAATCAACACGACGCACTCAGATGTCAAGTCAATATGCGATCGGTACTCATTACGGTCACATCGGTTAGCGTAGCGGTGGCGTTTAGCCAAGAATAACGTTAGTTAACGGTTCGTTTGCGGTACGAAACGGTTGTGTGATTCGGCAGCTGAAGCGGTTACCATGCGTCAGTTGAGCGATTCTTCAGTGCGACTGCGAGAACGTAATGGTTTTATTTAGTGGCGATGTGACTAATATGTGAAATAAAATCAAAAGTTTTATGTTTTAAATACGAAAATTTTTTTGATAAAAAATAATCATAATGAAAACGAGCTGAAAGAGGCTGTATAAGTAATATTGGATTACTTTTAGTGCACAACAAAGAAAAAGTGTTTTTTAAAAATAATTTTGAAGATCCAAAGTTTTGTTGTCATTCAAAATTTTTTACTGCCTTGTTTTTAGATATTTTTACATCTCAACTTGTATTTCCATTCCATGATGTGTATAGAATTAAAAAAAAAAAAAAAAATTAAATCGTGCTGTTTGATTCTGATTTTCCCGGAAATGTACCAAAATTTTAGCTACATTTGAAAGCTTGATATATGTTTACAAATTATTTATTATTTTAATTATTTATTAAATAAACATTAAATTAAATAAATAAACATTTATTTTTACAAAAAAAAAAATAGCATAATATTAGTATGTGTACCATTAATTCAAAATAAGTTCGTTAACGAAAGCTCCGCAGGGATTCTTTCAAATTGAAAAATAAAAAGAATTTCTCAGAAGATTTTAAAAGTTTTTTTTTTCACGAACGCAAAATCGGTGTGAGCGATGTGCGATCTATGGCGTTATGTGTTTATTTACAATAAACAACTTGCCAACAAAATTTACAACTATAATAACAATAAAAGTCGTATTAGCAAACAAAACAACAGCAAAAGTTGCAACAAGATTAACGATAATTTAATTATGCTAATACTGGGCATCATCATCAATTATACACTCATTGATCTTTGACAAATGGTTATGGGAAAATGTAAGTGATTTAAATGTATATAGTAAAAGTATGTTTGTATTTCTTTCAATTTGTATACCCAGCGTACTAGTACTAGTACAAGGGTATTATAATTTTGTCCGTCTGTCCGTGTACACGATAACTTGAGTAAAAATTGAGATATTTGCATGAAATTTTGTATACAGGTTACTTTCTGGCCAAGGTAGGTTGCTTTTGAAAATGGGCAAAATCGGATGATAATCGCGCCCCCTTTTTCGAAAATTTCGAAAATCATATAAATTGACATATCTCGGTAGTTGAAATAGCTAAACTGATATAATTTTAAAGGTAAATCCCCCTGGTCATTCTCTTGTGATTTTTCCATAAATTTTTTATAGTGGGCGTGGCACCGCCCACTTTTAAGGGAGGCATTTCTGAAAATTTGACGGGTCGTAACATTTAAACTGATTAGGATAGACGATGAAATTTGGCACAAAGCATACTAGTATCGTTGGGAGTATACCTCATGAAATTGGATAAAATCGCTGCCCAACCACGCCCACTTTCGATATCGAAAACTTCGAAAATCACCCAAACTGATACCATTCGGTAACGGAAATGGCTAAAATGATATAGTTTGGTAGGATGAATCCCCTAGTCATTTTATTATTTGATAAATGTTTAAAAATAGGCGTGGCACCGCCCACTTTTCAGGAGGCATATTTGAAAATTTCACGGGTCATAACTTTTAAACTGATTACGGTAGAACGATGAAATTTGGTACGAGGTATACTAGCATAATAGGGAATATGCCTGATGTAATTGGACGAAATCGCTTCCTAACTACGCCCAATTCCGAAATGGAATATTTCGAAAATCATATGAAAACTAACGCTGGGTATTTAATGTTCGGTTTACCCTAACTTAGACTTCCTTACTTGTTTTATTATAGCTTTGTAATCAGTGCTGTTAAATAGGGATTACTAATCGTAGTGATTACTTGTTTCCATTTGCTGGAATCACATTAAGTACAGTTAAGTTCAAGTAATCATAGCTCAACCTTAGGACATCTTTAAAAACTATTGATGTTGGAGTAAATCAATCGGGAATTCTTTGCTGAAAGTTAGTTATGCTTAAGGCCGGCGGACTCTTTCTATTTGATTAAGATGACTAAGTTTGTGATTAATCACATTTTGATTAATCATAATCTTACTAGTTTAATTTTCCAAAAAACTGAGCAATCACAACATATTATAAAATTTAAATCCTCCCTGATTGCAATCAGAAGTTATTGCTTTTATTGATCGTAAGCTTTACAACTGATGTGGCAGCATTTGATTGCAATCACTGTTCGCCTGCAATAATTGCAATCGCGTTTTTTTACAATCATCGATCCATCCCAAAAAAAAACAATAATTCGACTTTTCGTAAAATTAATTTCAATGAATAAAGTAGAACAGTAAAGTCAATTGTAAATTGATGGAAAATTGCAAATTTTACAATCCTAGGGAAAGCAGTCAAATTTGATTACAATCAGATAAATATATTAATCCTTGATTGTGAAAATAAAATGATTGTAATTATGTACAGCTCTGGTCTTTAGTAACATTGTGAAAATCCCTGGACTGTAGAAAAGAAACCCCAAGATCGATTGCACCTAAAAAGTACGGGATCTCGTGATCTTGGGTTTGCCATCTCTAGAACATACATATGTACATAGTAAACATACTAGTAATATTTGCATATCGCACCTATTTGTTAGCAACTTTTTAACAATTGTTTTATCTTATTTGTGTTTGCGGATAATGACAACTTTTTACTTTTATTTCATTTAAACTTTGTGCTCTGAACAACTCCTCGTTGAGAGACAGCCCCCGGAACAGGCCAGACCTCGACGACACGCTGGCGGCAGGGATGTCTGAGCTCTCTCATGTTGGTGGTGCTTCAGATAAATCTGCACAAATCTAAAGCAGCCTCGGCTGTTTTAAGCAGTCGTCTTTCTAAAGGCGACGTAGACGTGGTCCTTATCCAAGAGCCCTGGGTCAATAGCTCTAGGATCTGTGGATTGGGGACTAAGGGGTACAAGCTCATCCAAGCCAATGATGAGGGCAAGGTCAGAACCTGTATTTTGGTAAAGTCTGAGCTAAACACCTTTCTATTACCCAACTACTCAAATGGTGACGTTACAGCTGCCAGCTTAACAGTCGGCAGCACCAGCCTAACGATGGCGTCGGTCTATATGCCCTATGACGCCGAAGAACCTCCTCCACAAAAGGAGGTGAAAGATCTGGTGGATAATTTCTGTACGGGCCATCTTATTATTGGAGCTGACGCTAATGCTCATCACGTCCAGTGGGGAAGCTCCGATATTAACGCTAGGGGCGAGTCTCTGTTTGACTACCTACTAACAACTAACCTGGTGGTTTGTAACGTGGGTAACGAGCCTACTTTTATAACTAAAGCTCGTAGGGAGGTTATAGACCTCACTGTTTGTAGCGAAGGTGCTTATGAGTGGGTCAGAAAATGGCGTGTTCTTGATGAGCATTCATTTTCTGACCATCGGTACATAGAAATTGTGTTAGACTTTATAGTTGAGCAGCCAGTCATGAAACGAAATCCACGCAACACTAACTGGCAGCTACATAACCAAATATTAGCTAGGGACCTACCAGTATTACCTCCACAAGCCCCCTCATCAGTGGGAGAACTGGATGATCTGGTAACGACCTTTACAACGGCGCTCTCAAATGCCCTAGAGCAGGCTTGTCCAGTACCAAAACCACGCGGCAAACATAGACCCCACTGGTGGTCTTACGACCTGGATTCGTTCCGTATATCATGCAGGAAGCAATTTAACAAGGCCAAGAGCATCGGTACGGAGCCTGAATGGCTCGAATATAAAGCTAAACTGAGGGCCTATAAAAAGGCTCTAAGGCAAGCGAAGAGAACTTCGTGGAGAAATTTCTGCACCGGGGTCGAAAAAGTCGATGATACAGCGAGACTTAGACGAGTGCTATCAAAAACTCAAACAGCCATTAGCTATTTACGGAAGCCTGACGGATCTTGGACCAGCACGGAAGGGGAAACCCTGGAGCTGCTCCTGAACACACACTTTCCGGGGAACTTGTATGATGCACCTGTAGCATCTGCAACAAACCTGGCGGTAAACATACCCATTACGGAGGAAAGGGTAAGGTGGGCAATCAAAAGCTTTGAGCCGTTCAAGGCAGCCGGGCCAGACGGGATTTTCCCCGCACAACTTATAAACACGCTGGAAATATCAGCTAAATGGCTGGTAGTTCTCTATTCAGCCTGCCTGGCTCTTAATTACATTCCGTGCTCCTGGAGAAGCGCCACGGTAGTCTTTATTCCAAAGGCTGGGAAGGCCTCACACTATGAGCCTAAAGACTACAGACCGATCAGTCTCTCGTCTTTTGCACTTAAAACCTTCGAGAGGATAATTAGCGATTATCTCTCCTCTACTATTGATAGCAACCTTATTTCTAGCTATCAACATGCATACACCAAAGGTAAATCAACGGAAACTGCGCTCCACAGCCTAGTCTCTATTGTTGAAAAATCATTGCACGAAAAGGAGTACTGTCTCGTGGCCTTTCTGGACATCGAAGGGGCTTTCAACAATATAAGGCCGGAGGCTATTAACACTGCTTTAACAAACCTGGGCATAAATAGGTCTCTTATTGGACTAATTGATCAACTACTAAAGGGAAGGAAAATAGTTTCTTCACTGGGAACAGTTGATCTTTCACGCTATGTCACAAGAGGAACGCCTCAGGGTGGTGTTCTCTCCCCGCTCCTATGGAACCTCACCGTAAACTCGCTGCTACGAGACACAAGGTGGGGGGGCGGGAAGATAGTGGCATATGCAGACGATTTAGCTATTGCATATAGGGGCAAATTCCCACAAACCCTGTGTGACTTGATGCAAGTAGCACTGCGAGAAGTTTCTTCATGGTCCTCTCGCTGCGGACTTAGCATCAACCCGGGAAAGGTGGAGCTTGTCCTTTATACCAGGCGGTACAAGATACCACCGCTGAACCTACCAGAACTAGATGGCGTGCGCCTGAACTTAGCTGATAAAGCCAAATTCCTAGGCACAGTTCTAGATAGAAAGCTTAACTGGAAGGAGAATGTCATCCAGCGCCAGAGGAAAGCGTGCATTGCACTTTACACGTGTAAAAGAGCCATTGGCAAAAAATGGGGGCTCAGCCCCAAAATTTGCAGATGGATCCACACTGCGATAATCCAGCCAATTATGCTGTATGGAGTCGTGGTATGGTGGCCTGCGCTAGGAAAGGCAACAAACCTAAATCTGTTAGGAAAAGTCCACAGATCGAGCATGATCTGTATAAGCGGGGCGTTAAGAACAACGCCCAATGAAGCTCTCCAGGCCATTCTTGGCTTTTTGCCACTCGATCTGGAAGGGTACCGGGCAGCAGCGGCATCGGCTCTGCGTCTAAGGGAAACGTCCGTCTGGGGCGCAAGCACTATTGGACACTCCTGTATTCTAAGATCTTACAGCTTTCTCCCTCTGAGCACAGATCGGTGTGCGACCACAACAGTCGGAGATTGTTGTTTTAGAATAAACATTCCCAGCAGGGAAGACTGGGAGAACATAGATCGGTGTCCCGCTACTAATGGCGGCACTTTTATATACACCGACGGCTCGAAGTTAGACGGCAGAGTCGGAGGAGGGGTTTACTCAAGGGATTTGGACCTAGAACTCTCCTTTAGACTACCTGATCACTGCAGCGTCTTCCAGGCTGAAGTTTCTGCAATCATGGACGCCGTGACTTGGATAGGTAAACGCACCATCGGACAGGATATCTGTATTTTCAGCGACAGCCAAGCGGCCATCAAATCCCTTGGCTCTTACTCGTTCAACTCTGAACTGACGCTCAGCTGTCGTCGATCTCTTCAAGAGATGGCCCAACAGAACCGCGTGAACCTCACATGGGTCCCGGGACACAGGGACATTGAGGGAAACTGTAGGGCAGACGAACTTGCCAGGCAGGGCACGACCAAGCAGATTCTTCAAGATAAAGAGCGCATAGGTATGCCGTTTGCCACGTGCAAGCTAATGCTGAAGGAGCATACACTCCGCGAAGCCAACGAAAGATGGCTACAAGCCCCAGGGTGCCGGATATCCAAGCAAACCTGGCCAAAATGCGATCTTAAAAGATCTAGACACATATACGCCCTAAAAAGGAAGGAAATCTCCATATTAATAGGTGTTTTAACCGGGCACTGCCTTATTGGTAGGCACGCAGCAAGGCTAGGCGTTCCCTACCGACGATGCTGCAGGAGTTGCAAAGATGATGAGGAAGAGGAAACGGTGGAGCATCTCATCTGCAACTGCCCGGCCTTAAGCGGAGCGAGAAGGCGCTCTCTGGGAGTTCCCTTCCTGGTTAGCTTAAGCCAGGTCGCGGAGCTAGACATAAAGGACTTGATGGCCTTCATCAAGTTATCAAAATGGTTCGAGGAGGGGTAGCGGTGTCGGTTAGGAGTGTCAGTCCCGGGTTTCGGCTATATGGAGAGTCCCAACAGCACTGGGATTTTCCATATGGCCGGGCCCCGGGACTGACTTTCCTAGTGTTTGGTGGTATCACAACGGGCCTTTTATTACTGGCCTAGGTGTGCCTTTGCGGCAGCCACTTCTACCTACCTACCTACCTTGTTGACTTCAATATTCAATATGCAGTTAATTGTTAATGAAACAATGGAATGAAACACTCTCAAGCCCGTTTAGCAAAATATTTAAAGTTGTTGGAATTTTTGAAGAAAAACAAAATTCATTATTTCTTGGCCTCAAACTCACAATTACAATGTCGATTATTATTTTTATTTACAGCTCTCACCAGGCCATATCTCCACATATCCACCATTGCGTCTAAGCCAAAGACATATCGTTTAAGCTAAAAAGATAGTCAATAGTTTAAGATACAAAATCTAAGAATCTCAATTTTCGAATTCAACCAACATTTACTCAAAAAAGTTAAAAAAAATATTAAAAAAAAAATCTCAAAATGATCGGCGATACAGCAGAAAATATAGGCGAACATGCGTGGACAAAATTGCTCGACGATAAAGATAGCATTAGCAATAACGCCGTAATCGTTAAGAGCACACGCATTTCAGATGTTGATTTTCAAAAACGCATCATGAAAGATAACAGTCCAGTGCCACTTGAGCGATTGAAAGGTAACAGTAGCAATTTGAGTAGTACGGATGGTGGCGGTGGTGGTGTTGGAATTAGTGGAGATGGCAGTGCGATTGTCGGTGATAATAGCGTTGGTGGTAGTGTAGCTGTTGTCGATGGTGTTGGCGGTGAGAGTACAACACAGCTAAGTCGTAAAGGATCT
>CAXKVI010000016.1:786408-812013 GCA_964058755.1 Campiglossa producta | reverse complement strand
CTGAGTGAGATTTTAACTTGAGTACACAGCTAAAAAATGAGCATAAATTTTAAACCAATCTAAAGTTTAAGCAATTTTTATTTTTAAATTTTTTGTTCCAAACCTTTTAATTACCTACAAATGATTTCAATTTCCTTTGGTTTCGATTGAAGACCTAAATGAAAAAGCAGTATACAAATTTTTTTTTGGTTTTTTGAAAGATTTTTCAATTGAAAGCTAAACTTTTCGGTTTGAAATTAATACTCTTCAGTTTCAAATTATTTGTGTCGTTTTCATTTGTTTTTGTAAGCTTTTTCAAGTCATTGATACATATTTGCTTACAACATTTATGTGTGTGATGTAGCTCAGTGGTAGATCAGTCGGATATTATGCGGAGAGTCTTGGTTCGAATCCCTGCCAACAAACAAAAAAAATATATTTTTTTTTTTTTCAAAATGTTAAAACATTTCTGGTCTATAATTTAAACCCTCCTAACCAATTTTCTCCTCAAAACTGGACTAGATTAAATATGAAACCAAATTTGGTTTGGTCATATATGTAGCCCAACAAATTTTAAAACTTAGGGCAAATTTTTAGTCGTGTAGACCATTTACATATTTTTTAGTTAAGTATGAGTTATTTGTCACCTTTTGAGTTGTATACGTGATCAAGTGAAATTTTATTGAGCACTTTTTAGATCGGTGTTAGGTCACAGCTCAATAAAACAAGCGTGCACCCAAATGTGCATATGTCAAGTTTGTGAAGAAAAAACGCTTTTCAAAAAATAAATATATATATAAATACAAAACAAATAGTGGGCTCTTAATCACCTAAGTACAAAATCGTGATTTTTTAAATAGTTGGGTATGTTGCGTCTGCGGCGCTATTTACATACTCGTATTTACCGGCATGTTCATACTAATTTTTTTCTCATTCAGAAAAGTCAAAACAATCTACCTCATCAATATTAAAACTTTATACACTTGAGATCAAAAGAATATACTCATTTTGGGTGTAAAGTACTTAAATGATTTTTAATTTGAAATTTTAAAAATTTTTAAACATTTTTTTAAGATAGCGTTTTCAATTTAATATAAATAAATAATTTCTTAATTTGGGTTTAGTGGTTTTCGAGATATGGAAAAACGTTATAATACGATTAGGTGGCCACCCTAGGTGCCAAATCTACCAAGAAATATTTTTGTGGAAACTGTATGTAAACTACTTCATATTTGATACCCATATTGGCATATCTCACATGATTATTTTTTTTTTTTCTGATAGGTGGCAACCTCGTAAAAATACTCCAAGTCATAGCACATGGGTTTGAAGCAGGGCCCGGCAGCATTGAAAGTGAGGCTGTATTAGTGAAAGAGCGGTCATCGAACCAATTCGTTTATGTTATCTCTTTTAGCTACTTTGCTCACTAGCAAGTAACGTAGCAATAGCTTATGTTGTTGAGTCGTTACTTGCAAGTAATTGACTGAGCATAACCGACGACATCCATTGATTGAACAGTGCGATAATAGCGCTCTCACAAAGGCAACAGCAATTTTATTGTTCGAGAGGCCAAACAAAGAGCGTAGTAGAATTTGGTTCTCAGATTTTCGGTTAATTGTCCTATAACGGGCCTAGGTCTCTCTCGTCTTAAGGCCCAATTACATAAAACTTTGTGAAACTTTGACAGATGCTTGCCTCATTTTTGCCCATTGCCAAAATTTTGTTTCGCTTTACGTTCCAAAAAGTTTGTATAGAGCTAACATTCAGGCAGATATCCTACATGCAAAATTTTATAAAAGTTTGTCAAGTAGTTTTCGAGAAAATGTCGGCCAGAAAAAAAATTGAATAGGCTTAAGTGGCAACTCTAAACTGAATTACGACATAAAACGACTTTCAGTAAATAATCAAACGCAATTTTTTTGACCGCAAGTGTAGCTGTCCAGAATAACTAATGTTGTTAAACTTTTTGTTGTTGTATTATTCATGCAATCATTTCCTTAACTTTGACTATATATTTACGGCTACTTTTGTACATATGTTTGTTTGTATATATGCGCTTATTAGCCAACACCTCCACCCTCATCACCACCATCACCAACAACAACACCAACAATGCGATGTACAGGTTTTTTTTCAACAACAACATTTTGTTGTTATTTTCATTGTCAATGTTGTTGTTGTTTTTGTTGTAAGCGCTGCTGCTACTGCTTCTGTTGCTAGTTGTAAATTGTGGTGATTGGCGGTGTTGAGCATTTCGATGGCTGTCAGAATGAAATGACTGAATGTTTGAAAAATAAAATCAACACGACGCACTCAGATGTCAAGTCAATATGCGATCGGTACTCATTACGGTCACATCGGTTAGCGTAGCGGTGGCGTTTAGCCAAGAATAACGTTAGTTAACGGTTCGTTTGCGGTACGAAACGGTTGTGTGATTCGGCAGCTGAAGCGGTTACCATGCGTCAGTTGAGCGATTCTTCAGTGCGACTGCGAGAGCGTAATGGTTTTATTTAGTGGCGATGTGACTAATATGTGAAATAAAATCAAAAGTTTTATGTTTTAAATACGAAAATTTTTTTGATAAAAAATAATCATAATGAAAACTTGCTGAAAGAGGCTGTATAAGTAATATTGGATAACTTTTAGTAAAAAAGTTCTCAACAAATAATTTTGAAGATCCAAAGTTTTGTTGTCATTCAAAATTTTTTACTGCCTTGTTTTTAGATATTTTTATATCTCAACTTTCATTTCCATTCCATGATGTGTATAGAATTGAAAAAAAAAAAAAAATTAAATCGTACTGTTTGATTTTGCAAGATTTCCCGGAAATGTACCCAAATTGTAGCTACATTTGAAAGCTTGATATATGTTTACAAATTATTTATTATTTTAATTATTTATTAAATAAACATTAAATTAAATAAATAAAAATTTATTTTTACAAAAAAAAAAAAAAACTAGCATAATATGTGTACCATTAATTCAAAATAAGTTCGTTAACGAAAGCTCCGCAGCGATTCTTTCAAATTGAAAAATAAAAAGTATTTCTCAGAAAATTTTTAAAGTTTTTTTTTTTTTCACGAACGCAAAATCGGTGTGAGCGATGTGCGATCTGTGGCGTTATGTGTTTATTTACAATAAACAACTTGCCAACAAAATTAACAACTGCAATAACAATAAAAGTCGTATTAGCAAACAAAACAACAGCAAAAGTTGCAACAAGATTAACGATAATTTAATTATGCTAATACTGGGCATGATCATCAATTATACACTCATTGATCTTTGACAAATGGTTATGGGGAAAATGTAAGTGATTTAAATGTGTATAGTATAGTAACCACGCGCCCTTTTTCGATATCGAAAATTTCGAAAATCACATAACTTGACATATCTCGGTAGTTGAAATAGCTAAAATGATATAATTTTATAGGTTAATCCCCCTCGTCATTCTCTTGTGATTTTTCAATAAATTTTGTATAGTGGGCGTGGGTAGGGAGTATGCCTGATGTAATTGGACGAAATCGCTTCCTAACTACGCCCAATTCCGAAATGGAATATTTCGAAAATCATATGAAAACTAACGCTGGGTATTTAATGTTCCGTTTACCCGAACTTAGACTTCCTTACTTGTTTTATTATAGCTTTGTAATCAGTGCTGTTAAATAGGGATTACTAATCGTAGTGATTACTTGTTTCCATTTGCTGGAATCACATTAAGTACAGTTAAGTTCAAGTAATCATAGCTCAAACTTAGGACATCTTTAAAAACTATTGATGTTGGAGTAAATCAATCGGGAATTCTTTGCTGAAAGTTAGTTATGCTTAAGCCCGGCGGACTCTTTCTATTTGATTAAGATGACTAAGTTTGTGATTAATCACATTTTTATTAATCATAATCTTATTAGTTTAATTTTCCAAAAAACTGAGCAATCACAACATATTATAAAATTTAAATCCTCCCTGATTGCAATCAGAGGTTATTGCTTTTATTGATCGTAAGCTTTACAACTGATGTGGCAGCATTTGATTGCAATCACTGTTCGCCTGCAAAAATTGCAATCGCAAAAAAGCAATAATTCGACTTTTCGTAAAATTAATATCAATGAATAAAGTAGAACAATGACAGTAAAGTCAATTGTAAATAGACGGAAAATTGCAAATTTTACAATCCTAGGGAAAGCAGTCAAATTTGATTACAATCAGATAAATAGAATAATACTTGATTGTGAAAATAAAATGATTGTAATTATGTACAGCTCTGGTCTTTAGTAACATTGTGAAAATCCCAAAACTTTAGAAAAGAAATCCCAAGATCTGACGCACATAAAAAGTACGGGATCTCGTGATCTTGGGTTTGCCATCTCTAGAACATACATACATATGTACATAGTAAACATACTAGTAATATTTGCATATCGCACCTATTTGTTAGCAACTTTTTAACGATTGTTTTATCTTAATTGTGTTTGCGGATAATGACAACTTTTTACTTTTATTTCATTTAAACTTTGTTGACTTCAATATTCAATATGCAGTTAATTGTTAATATTTGTAAATTACCCAATAAAACAATGGAATGAAACACTCTTAAGCCCGTTTAGCAAAATATTTAAAGTTGTCGGAATTTTTGAAGAAAAACAAAATTCATTATTTCTTGGCCTCAAACTCACAATTACAATGTCGATTATTATTTTTATTTACAGCTCTCACCAGGCCATATCTCCACATATCCACCATTGCGTCTAAGCCAAAGATTTATCGATATTCATATCGTTTAAGCTAAAAAGATAGTCAATAGTTTAAGATACAAAATCTAAGAATCTCGCATTTTCGAATTCAACCAACATTTACTCAAAAAAGTTAAAAAAAATATTTAAAAAAAAATCTCAAAATGATCGGCGATACAGCAGAAAATATAGGCGAACATGCGTGGACAAAATTGCTCGACGATAAAGATAGCATTAGCAATAACGCCGTAATCGTTAAGAGCACACGCATTTCAGATGTTGATTTTCAAAAACGCATCATGAAAGACAACAGTCCAGTGCCACTTGAGCGATTGAAAGGTAACAGTAGCAATTTGAGTAGTACGGATGGTGGCGGTGGTGGTGTTGGAATTGGTGGAGATGGCAGTGCGATTGCCGGTGATAATAGCGTTGGTGGTAGTGTAGCTGTTGTCGATGGTGTTGGCGGTGAGAGTACAACACAGCTAAGTCGCAAAGGTTCTATGCTCGGTTCATTCCATAGACAATTAAGGCGTTCCATAAAGGCAGTTAGTGAATCACCAGGGCCAATAACGAGGTGAGTTACATTTGAAATTGATTTTAACATACTAATTTTTAGTATTCAAAAAAAAAAACAGTTCACTAATTCACTAGTGACAGCTGATATTTAATAACTACTCTGAAAAGTTTGACACCTATAGAATAAGTTCTAAAACGCCACACTTATATTCTACCTACATAGTCTATTACTAAATATTGTAGGCGTTTATTACCGGAGTACCAGCTAATCGATTATGGCTGTACATCAGTTTTATAGTCTCAGTACGTTTCCATACTAACTTTACAATTTTTAACGACTTTTTAGTAGTTTTATTTTATATGCCTCTAACTTAGAACTTTTGCTCATAGTTACAACGATTTTTCTAGCTAATGCCAATACGTGATGGAATTGGAAATAGCTAAATAACTTTTTTTTGCAGCTCATCACATTTTCTCAATTATATTATTAGATTTCTCTGAATACATTTTAGTTTCGCCTTAAAATTGTTGTTAGCATTTCTTCAAGAAATTAGTAACAGAATGGGTGAGGCCGATTATTTTTTAGCCACATGGAATTATTTAAACATAAAATTTAATAAAATAAAACAAAATAAAATAAAATAAAATAAAATAAAATAAAATAAAATAAAATAACATAAAATAAAATAAAATAAAATAAAATAAAATAAAATAAAATAAAATAAAATAAAATAAAATAAAATAAAATAAAATAAAATAAAATAAAATAAAATAAAATAAAATAAAATAAAATAAAATAAAATAAAATAAAATAAAATAAAATAAAATAAAATAAAATAAAATAAAATAAAATAAAATAAAATAAAACATAAAATTTAATAAAATAAAACAAAATAAAATAAAATAAAGTAAAATAAAATAAAATAAAATAAAATAAAATAAAATAAAATAAAATAACATAAAATAAAATAAAATAAAATAAAATAAAATAAAATAAAATAAAATAAAATAAAATAAAATAAAATAAAATAAAATAAAATAAAATAAAATAAAATAAAATAAAATAAAATAAAATAAAATAAAATAAAATAAAATAAAATAAAATAAAATAAAATAAAATAAAACATAAAATTTAATAAAATAAAATAAAATAAAATAAAATAAAATAAAATAAAATAAAATAAAATAAAATAAAACATAAAATTTAATAAAATAAAACAAAATAAAATAAAATAAAGTAAAATAAAATAAAATAAAATAAAATAAAATAAAATAAAATAAAATAAAATAACATAAAATAAAATAAAATAAAATAAAATAAAATAAAATAAAATAAAATAAAATAAAATAAAATAAAATAAAATAAAATAAAATAAAATAAAATAAAATAAAATAAAATAAAATAAAATAAAATAAAATAAAATAAAATAAAATAAAATAAAATAAAATAAAATAAAATAAAATAAAATAAAACATAAAATTTAATAAAATAAAATAAAATAAAATAAAATAAAATAAAATAAAATAAAATAAAATAAAATAAAATAAAATAACATAAAATAAAATAAAATAAAATAAAATAAAATAAAATAAAATAAAATAAAATAAAATAAAATAAAATAAAATAAAATAAAATAAAATAAAATAAAATAAAATAAAATAAAATAAAATAAAATAAAATAAAATAAAATAAAATAAAATAAAATAAAATAAAATAAAATAAAATAAAATAAAATAAAATAAAATAAAACATAAAATTTAATAAAATAAAACAAAATAAAATAAAATAAAGTAAAATAAAATAAAATAAAATAAAATAAAATAAAATAAAATAAAATAAAATAAAATAAAATAAAACATAAAATTTAATAAAATAAAACAAAATAAAATAAAATAAAGTAAAATAAAATAAAATAAAATAAAATAAAATAAAATAAAATAAAATAACATAAAATAAAATAAAATAAAATAAAATAAAATAAAATAAAATAAAATAAAATAAAATAAAATAAAATAAAATAAAATAAAATAAAATAAAATAAAATAAAATAAAATAAAATAAAATAAAATAAAATAAAATAAAATAAAATAAAATAAAATAAAATAAAATAAAATAAAATAAAATAAAATAAAATAAAATAAAACATAAAATTTAATAAAATAAAATAAAATAAAATAAAATAAAATAAAATAAAATAAAATAAAATAAAATAAAATAAAATAAAATAACATAAAATAAAATAAAATAAAATAAAATAAAATAAAATAAAATAAAATAAAATAAAATAAAATAAAATAAAATAAAATAAAATAAAATAAAATAAAATAAAATAAAATAAAATAAAATAAAATAAAATAAAATAAAATAAAATAAAATAAAATAAAATAAAATAAAATAAAATAAAATAAAATAAAATAAAATAAAATAAAATAAAACATAAAATTTAATAAAATAAAACAAAATAAAATAAAATAAAGTAAAATAAAATAAAATAAAATAAAATAAAATAAAATAAAATAAAATAAAATAAAATAAAATAAAATAAAATAAAATAAAATAAAATAAAATAAAATAAAATAAAATAAAATAAAATAAAATAAAATAAAATAAAATAAAATAAAATAAAATAAAATAAAATAAAATAAAATAAAATAAAATAAAATAAAATAAAATAAAATAAAATAAAATAAAATAAAATAAAATAAAATAAAATAAAATAAAATAAAACATAAAATAAAATAAAATAAAATAAAATAAAATAAAATAAAATAAAATAAAATAAAATAACATAAAATAAAATAAAATAAAATAAAATAAAATAAAATAAAATAAAATAAAATAAAATAAAATAAAATAAAATAAAATAAAATAAAATAAAATAAAATAAAATAAAATAAAATAAAATAAAATAAAATAAAATAAAATAAAATAAAATAAAATAAAATAAAATAAAATAAAATAAAATAAAACATAAAATTTAATAAAATAAAACAAAATAAAATAAAATAAAGTAAAATAAAATAAAATAAAATAAAATAAAATAAAATAAAATAAAATAAAATAAAATAAAATAAAATAAAATAAAATAAAATAAAATAAAATAAAATAAAATAAAATAAAATAAAATAAAATAAAATAAAACATAAAATTTAATAAAATAAAACAAAATAAAATAAAATAAAATAAAATAAAATAAAATAAAATAAAATAAAATAAAATAAAATAAAATAAAATAAAATAAAATAAAATAAAATAAAATAAAATAAAATAAAATAAAATAAAATAAAATAAAATAAAATAAAATAAAATAAAATAAAATAAAATAAAATAAAATAAAATAAAATAAAATAAAATAAAATAAAATAAAATAAAATAAAATAAAATAAAATAAAATAAAATAATAACGTCAAATAAAAAAAGAAGTAATATAAATAAAAACAAAATGTAATTAAAAACTAAAAGTTAAATCAAATAAAATAAAATAAAATAAAATAAAATAAAATAAAATAAAATAAAATAAAATAAAATAAAATAAAATAAAATAAAACATAAAATTTAATAAAATAAAACAAAATAAAATAAAATAAAATAAAATAAAATAAAATAAAATAAAATAAAATAAAATAAAATAAAATAAAATAAAATAAAATAAAATAAAATAAAATAAAATAAAATAAAATAAAATAAAATAAAATAAAATAAAATAAAATAAAATAAAATAAAATAAAATAAAATAAAATAAAATAAAATAAAATAAAATAAAATAAAATAAAATAAAATAAAATAAAATAAAATAAAATAAAATAAAATAAAATAAAATAAAATAAAATAAAATAAAATAAAATAAAATAATAACGTCAAATAAAAAAAGAAGTAATATAAATAAAAACAAAATGTAATTAAAAACTAAAAGTTAAATCAAAGTTTCCATTGCTTAAATATTTAGTTTAAAAGTAATATTATTTCGACGTTTTTGTGGGTCAATCGTTATCGTTTACACGAAATTTTTTTGCATAAACCGTTCTAAATACTTTTATCTCAATCTAGCCACATGAACCGCATTCCTGCTAGACATTCCGATTTACTAAATATAAATAATTTAATTAAACAACATTTAAACTAATTTATTACCCGCAGTGAATTGATAAGATGAGCCCTGAATAAGCGATACGCTCGCATACAAAAATTTAAATAGTCAACACTTAAGAATTAAGAAATTATACAAATTTGTATGAATATCGTATTTTTCAACAAAAGTTAAATAAAGTGGGTTGTATTGTTGACGAAGCAATCAAAGCGACACTACGGTAACAATCACGCGCAACAACAACAATAATAGTAATAACAAATACTTAACAATGAACTGACACAAAAGTGACAACAATCAAAAATGTTCATAACAACCACACAACAATCACGAGCAATTAGAGCACAGATTAAAATATATAAATTTATTAAAGTGTGTGTGGGCGTGTGTTTGAGCTTATTAGAGGGGGTGTATTGGAGATGACTGTGGCGGTAAATTAGTTAAAACGAATTAGAGTTTTTCGGCACATTTGATAGTTATGATTTCATACTCAAAGTTAGTTATATTTTATTGTATTCTAAAAGTTAGTGTAGATAACACTGTGGTACAAACACGAACTTTTTTTCTGTCCTATGAACCAAATAGACTTTTTCGAAAAGTGGACAAAAAATAAAAATACAGGTGTATCGGCGATTTTCATGTACATGTCAGAATTTTTTTTATGTATGTATGTACATAAATTTTTTACTATTTTGGCAGAATTTTCAGATAATTTTTGAGTATGCAGTTTTGCAGCCCACTCAATTTTATTCCAGTTAGAACTCTCTAAAAATTTTACTTAAATTTTTAGAATTTTTTTGGTAAGGGTGTTGAGTGTTTTCGTTCATACATTTAAAATTGAATGGGCTACAAAACTGCATCTATCTATTATATATAAATGCGCAATGCTTAAAAGTTTTCTCCCTTTTTTGCAATAACCACAATTCTAAGGTATATAAAATTTGATATCTATCGATAGGTTTCGCCGAGTAGGGTGTGCGACAACAAACCAAAAATTAAAAAAAAAAATAATTATAATATGATTTTATGATTTGCGTCAACTTTATTGAGCGTAGATATAAACAGTGTTTACAAAAACAAAATCTGTGCGTGGGTATTCAGAGAAGCAATTGCTTGCTCAGACATGATGTTTTGAAAAAAAAGCACAAAGTCCTTCGTGGCTAGACTTAGTGAAATAAAATAAAAAGGAAAATTGATAAAACTAAAAAAAGTAAAATAAGAAATGGAAAAGTGATTGAAAGTAAAAAGAAAAGAAATTTGTTGGAAATGAAAGGAAATGAAAGAATATAAAATAAATAAAAATAAAACAAAATGAAATAAATAAAAGTTTAAAATAAAGGAAAGAATGTGAAAGGAAAGGAATGAATAAAAGGAAAATAAAGGTAAGATAAGGTAAGGAACGGAAAATATGAGAGAAAAATCAAAGGCAAATAAAGGCAGGGAAAGGAACGGAATGGAGAAGAAAAAAGGAAGGGAAGAAAGGAAATGTAATGTAGGTAAAGGAGAGGAAAAGAGAGGCAAATAGAGAAAGACAAAGAAAGGAAAGAAGAGAAAAAGAAAGGAAAGAAAAGGTAGCGAGGAGGAATGTACGGGAAACAAATGAAAATAAAAAAAATAAAAATAAAGGAAAGAAAGGTAATGGAAAAGAAAGAAAACTAAAGGAGTTACGGAAAGGAAAAAAAAGAAAGTAAAGAAACGGTAGGAAAGGAAAGGTAAGGGAAGGAAAGGTAAGGAAAAAAGTGAAAGAAAATAAAGGTAAAGCAAAGGAAATGAAAGGAAATTAAAGAAAAAGAAAATAAAAGGAAAAAAGGAATGTAATGGAATTGGAAAGAAAGGTCAGGTAAGAGAATAAAAGAAACGAAAAGAAAGGAAAATAAAAGAAAAGAACAGAAAAGAGAGAAAGAAAGAAGTGAAATAAAATGAAATGAAGGAAGAGAAAAGGAAAAGAAAAGAGAGGGAGGAAAAGGAAAGGAAAGAAAAGGGTAGGGAAGGAAAGAAAAGCAAAAGAAATAAAATGGGATGAAAGAAGATGAAAGGAAAGGAGATAAAAGCAAAGGAAAGGAAAGGAAAGAAATACGTATGAAGACTACCTAAGGAGAATAAATAATTATCAACATTGAAACTATATTACTGAATGGTGTAAAGAGAGAGGAAAAGGCAAAATAAACAGGGAAGTATAGAAACCAAAAATATAAAAAATATGAAAAAAATGGCAAATTTAAGAAACAGCAAAAAGGTAGGTAAATAAAATAAGCTTTTGTGGTTGAATTTCAACCACTGGGCGAACTCTAGTACTCAAATATTTTCTGAAAATTTTTCCTAAAAAGTTGACAAATTTTTTTATGTACGTACATAAAAAAAAATCTGACGTGTACATGAAAATCGCCGATACACGTGTATTTTTATTTTTTGTCCAATTTTCGAAAAAGTCTATTTGGTTCATAGGACAGAATGTGTGTAGAACAGTGTAATAGTGGACAAATAAAAATTGAAATTTCGCAAGTTCAACAAAGTTTTTTTTCTTTCAACTTTTATGTTGGTTTTAATATATTCGGTTATAAAGTGACACTTTACATAATTGCACAAACACCTAGTCGTAGGTATGTCTAGTCGAATAAATTGAATGGGCCATTGTATTTGGCATTGAAATGCGGAAGTTGTAAATGTTTTACTCTCCGAATAAAATACTTAGTTATTGTTATTATTTCAGACGAATTCAAATTAACAAAGGCCCTATCTGCAGAGCAGAGCTGTTAAAGAATTAAATCTTTTGCTCTTTGAAATCATAGTTTTTCTTCATTCAGTACTTGAAATTCTTTTCATCGTTGAAGAATTTAACTTCAATTTACGCATTCAGCAATTCTTTACAGAAATCATGATTTATAAATCCACCAAGTGTCAATTCAACAAGAATTCAAAATAGAATTACGAAGAAAAGCTCTTTAATTCAGAATGGCCATTCAGTTGATTTGATTCTTTTGGAGAGTTAATTCCGCTAATTCAGTACGAATCAGTTTTTGGAAAAATGCTAATTTACTCCCTTAAATAGTACTAAAAGTTTTCAAGTTCCTTTCACGCTAGAAGAATTTGAAAAAAAAAATTACATTACATATTATAATAATCTATAACATAAAATTAGTGGAAAAAGCTTATTCGCGTGTAAGAAATATGCGAATTTAAAAAAATTCTAGTTAAAACATAAAAAAGTATGATTTTGAAAGGTATAACATGCCTGGTCTTCACATAAACTGCCTTATTAGTGTTGCTGATGTGTTAGTTATGAAGCTTTTCGGGCATATTTTATTAACCCTCTGAGCACATTATTGAATTTAATTAAATAAGCTTTTGTCACATAAATAAAAATAAATATGAATGTGTAATTATTTTATTATCATAACCTCTAACGAGATTTTTAGCCGTGCTTCTCTTTCCAACTTGTGGTGTGTTGCTTTTGAGTTTTCCTACAAGTTGGCAGGACCTACAGTTTTTTGCCGACTCCGAACGGCACTTGCAAAGCAAATGAATTTTTTGCTGGCATATTTAGTTTTGGAAAATTTGGCAGTGTCAAGTTTAAATTTAACAACTTCGAAAGTGCTTCAGTATCTTCAACGCACAGCGAATATTGCCGAATTCGCCCTGCTATTACCATATATGAATTTGCGTTGCTCTCATATCTACAAGTTGTACAGGCAATACACAATATTACGTTCAGCTGAAACTCATGCCTTTTATGAATATAAAAAAATTCGGAGCTCTTTCATGGTTTTATTAGTCATATACATACGTCAGTTTTGAAAAATGAAAAAAAAATCAAATCTTTTTTTTTTGGATTTATACTTTGATATATGGAAATTCTTTCGAAATATGAGTATTTTATTTCGATTTTTTAGTCAACAATAACTAGTAGTGGAATTAATTTCCATTTAATTGTATAACAGAAACCATTTGAAATGTCTTTTAAAATTTTCACAAAGCTCAGGAGAGTAAAACGGTCATCTAAACTTTCAACTTCTTCGGCAGATTTTGTATGAAATTTTTGAGGACTCAGTTTGGTAGACCAGCAGTATAATTATATGCAAGTTAGAACTAGCTGAAATATTTTCCTGATTTTCAAGAACGATTTTCGTCGATGGTGTTGAGTAATTTTTTATGCGAAATTAAATTTTGTTCATGCGTTGCATGAAAGATATTACTTAACACCCTCATCGAAAAAAATTCTTAAAAATCAGGAAAATATTTAAATTAGTTCTAACTTTCACATCATACCACTGAAATTGATTGTCCTACAAAACTAAGAAAAATCTGCCAAAAACGTTGAAAATTTGGATGGCCATTTTGCTAAGCTCCCCTGAACTTTGTCCAAATTCTTAAAGACATCTTTAATTTTGTGTCTAACTGTACATATTACTGAAGTAATACTGAAAAAAGCTCATAAAAGCAATAAATCCGCGATTTTACAATCGACGTGGCTGTTTGGTAGTATCCCGCCTTTTTACAAGTCTTCAATGGGTGACCGGAGTTCTGGTCGGTGATAGTGTCGAATTCAGGACATTTTTTATCACGGATAAGAAACGGGTTAATAAAAATTACAGCACCTTAAAGGCATAGTAGGGATGGCAGCTATTTTAGTTTTGTGAGCCCAAAAGTTTCGAGATCCCGAATATGTATTATTTAGATATTTTATACATTTTAACAAACAAACTGAAGACAGTACATCAATATTATTTTCATTACCAACAAGATGCTTAAATATATATAAAAAATATGTAAGTAGAGTTTAAATATATCCTATAACTTTTTCTTTACATATTTTTATATTAGTACAAGACCGGGAATAACCAAACATCTTCTTACGGTTTCTCCTAGCTGCTTTGGAAGTTAATGCAAATCAACAAGCGAAAAAGTTTGGGATTTTATAAAATTTCTCTCCATTCATAAGTGGGCTGTAATATTAGGTGTTAAATTTTATACCCTGCTTTTATGATTATATATAAAACCAAAAGCTCAAAAAACTGCCTTAATCCAACTTAATGTCATATTATTCGTAAAAAACTAGCTATTTTAAACATTCGGGATTTTTTAACTGCTTTTCGAGATTTCGGGACTAATAAAAAACAATCCCGGGATTGACTTCAAATGTCAAAGAAAAAATATATAATGACAACATTTCATGATACAATAAGCGCACCAGTAGGAAATTGTAACAGTGAGGTACGTTTCTGACATCTTACATAAGTATTAGGACTTATCACAATATATCTACGTTGCGGTGTTGCATCTACAGCTTAAGTGTTTATTATTAAGGAAATTCACAAGGTCTTTTATAGTTCTATGTACAATTTCAACAACACAACACTTGAGAGCACTACATGAGTTGAATGTTGTGTCTGAATACATTAAATTAAATTTTCATACAAATTTGTCAGAAAATATTGAATTTTTGTGTTCGTGGCTCTTTTACTTTTGAAACTAGAGAAAACGAAAAAACAAGGAAAAGCAAAATAGCACACCTGCGCATTGGGTTGCTTAATTTTATTGTGCTATTCAAATTTTGTATAAGAAATGACAACAAAGAAAATATGACAGTCTTAAATTTTGAATTGCCTAATTTTGATTTTTTCTAATTTTAATTAGTACATACACAGAAAAGTTTTAATGGCTTTTGACATGTGATTAGTGTTGTAAACCAAATGCTGGAAAAGAACTAAACAATCATACAGTGCTTGTCAGCTGAAGCATCATCGCGAATAACGTTCTAAGTGTAATATTTTTCAAAACCAGTTTCATTGCATAAAACATTTTGTATTGCTCTCCAATTAACCAATTTTCTAAAATTTGACACCAAAACTGTAAAAATGCATTTAAAAATAGTAGGGTAATTTAAAGTGACATACATTATTTTGCATTGAAGCGTCGAAAGTGATTCGTAACGGCACTGGAAGATCATGAAAAAGGTGTAAAACTCATAATATGAAAGATATAAAAGAAAAAGTTAAGGGAGACAGATGAGAAAAATAGATTTAAAATATATGACTTTAGCGTTTTTTTGCTCTCCTGACAAATTCTGATTTTGTAACTTAGAACGTTATTCGCTTCGATGCTTCAAAACCCTCTTCCTATCCTGCTTTGTCACCTAAATGTTTAGCAACATCGGAATATGTTACAATTTTTCCAAACGATGGACTTTTGCCATTTTTGCTTTTACGAACGTGTTTTTCGCTTTGTTTATATTTTTGTATGATAATTACTATGTATATACATGAAATATTCATGACTTAGGATGAGCTTTTAGGTAAAGAATAATACATTTTTATTTTTTTTTTAAGATCAGAGGCAAAGATGCAACGACATGTTAATTATAATATATTTCCCGCTAGGCATGGTTCTGCATTGAGGTCTTGTCAATTATAAAAAATTTTTACTTTTCATATTTCAAATTTTTGTTTTGTTTATAAACCGAAAAAAACATGGCCGCTCTTCACAGTGTAGCAATTTCGACAAATCCAAATTTTTTATTTTCTCATTTATCTCAGAATCGGTGGGATTTTTTGAAAGATTTAGCAGCTAAGTAAAATGTATGACATACATATATGGTCCTCGCTTTCGAATTTGCCTTACCGACATTTCGAGTTTTAATTGTCCTGAAAAAAAAAAGAAGTTACCTCACGTCCATAGTTTGACTTGAAACATCTATGTGTTGAATTTTGCGCATTTACTTCAGTCAGATGGGATTACTGACATATCTGTGGTTTCGTTATATTATAATATTTGCGGACTGATAAAACCTCCCCAAATATGTAATTTAATCACATCAAAAAATAATGTACATATTTCACCTTCGAGTTGAATTGTATGAGTCTATAGTTAGCCTATGTAAATCTTAATAGCTGCTTTCTGTAGATCATTCGTAGCACCATCAAATTCCAAACATCGTGGAATACTCATAATAATAATAATAATAATACAAATACCTTCTAAGAGGATAAGGTCCAGCCTGTCTTCCAATTTGTGGTTTAAGTTTTAGTACACATTGGCGAGACCTACAATTTCTTTGGCCCAACTTTACACAGTATCTGGCAAGGCATTTTCATTTTGGCTGAAAAACCCCCGGAGCGTTGCCGAACACTGCCGAAGGTGGCCTCGTTTTGAAAAACTTATTCAAAGAATTTTTGGTGTGACCTGTTTCGGTACTTGCACCAGGTACTTTCAATATGGCAAGTCAGCGCACAGTCATCATACCGCGGCGGTAGACAGTAATTTTAATTTCTATGTCTTAAAATATTCCAGAGGGAAATAATATTAAAAGTGAAAATTAAATTAAATCAAATGTTTCAATAAATTTATTCCTACGTTTATATTATGACAAGATAAAATAAATATATTAAACAAGAACCTCGCAGCCTTAAGCTATATTCTTTACGAGTCCATCAACTCCGGGTCTGTAGATAAAACACGTAATTTTGTTTGCATTTTTATCTAAATTTTAACACTGTGCGCTGCATTTTGACGTCTACCGCTTCGAATTTTCAAACGCGTTTTTCTCCACTTTCCCTGTAATAAAACGATGGAACTGCACTTCATGTTGTTCCTTTTATATGTGACGATTATTTTCTACTTACCTTCTTGAAAAATTTGCCGTAATCTTCGAGAAATCAGCTAAAAACAGCAAGATTTTATGTATGTATGTAAATATATGAAAACATTGAGTAAGAGTTGCCGTAGCTAAAGAAAATGTAACCAAATTTTCGGGCTTATAGTTTCAAAACAATTTTCCGAAGACAATATCATAGCGGAAATAAGTTTTGAACAAATATATAAATATAACTTTCAGTTTCTGAATGGTTCCAATAAAATTTTGGCCTATTTACATTAAAATCAACAGACTTGAAACATAATCCATCACATATAAAATTTTAGAGTTAGGGCCAAATTTTACAATGATACATGGCAGTCTCGTGTTTTATTACTATTTTGACAGCTTCAAATCAATTCCAGGCATGTTAAAGACTGAAAGTACGCAAATATCACCTCTGAAAGTTAAATTTCGAGAGTACTGAATTGAAAAATTGAATTGATTCACCAAAGTTGGCATTCAATTGAGAGAGTTATTGAATGAGAGTTATTTCGATGCAATTCAGTTCAAACTGAATTACTTTCTCGCATTCTTTAATTCTTTGAATGGAAAATATGAATTCAACATGTCAAATCGTATCTACATGGAATTTCAAATTAAATTCAACGAAAAACATTTGAAAAAATGAATAAATCCTGAATTGTAACTGTTTTGATTCATTCAATTAACAGCTCTGCTGCAGAGCAATTGCAAAGCAGATAGGGCCTTTGTGGAATAAGGTAGCGATATATATGGTTGCCGCAGTTGGTAGTTTTCTACCAAATTTGGTAGTTTTTGAAGTTAACTTCTTAGGTGGCGATATCAACTTTTAATTGAGAGTAAAATTTGAGAAAATGGCTGATGATGCAACGGAAATTATGCAACGGAAATAGAAATTGTAGCCGACTTTCAGGAGTATGTTGCAGACTTTCCGGCGTAGGCGATTTTCACCACGATGTTTAGCTGTGTAAATCAAATATGAGGTGAAATTCTATGATCTAGCTAACATTGCACAAATTGTAATAGTTGAGCCGAGCAGAATTTATGGGCGCCACTTATGGCGGTTTACAGGGTTGCCACCTATCCCAATTTTTATAAATATAGAACTAGATGTGCCAGTATGGGTATCAAATGAAAGATATTTTCGACAGTTTTCCAAATAATATATTTTAAAGCAGGGTTTCCACTTAGGGTTGCCACCTAACCGCAATTTATTTATTTTGTCGTATATCTCGGGAACTGCTTGACCGATTCGCATAAAATTTGGTATGTAGAAAATTTGATTGATTCGAAGATTATATACATGGGTGTTGCCACTTAGGGTGGTTTACAGGGTTGCCACCTATCCCAAATTTTTTTTAAATATAGAGCTAGATATGCTAACCGGAATTTACAACCGTTTTTACAACTCTCCTTACTATTTTAAGAAGTTAACTTCTTTCACGTGTACTGGCTACACGCGGTTTTTTTATATTTTCGAATTTGGTAGTTTTCTTTTGCTAGATATCATATCGAATCGACGGAACTTCCAAAAATTGATGTTAATCTTAATTCTTACAGGTATGTAATAGTACATTTACACCGCACCAAATTTGGCAAATTTAGCGAAAATTGCAAATTTGACGCTTTTTTCCAAAAAATCTTATTTTCCATCACATTTGCCTTTATTTGCCGAACAATACAATCCACAGTTCCTCAAAATAGCAACCCTGCCTGTGTTCCACATTAAGGTTTGCCCAGCAAGAACCTTAATGGGTAATTGGCGTGTGAAAACTTTTGTACTATGCGCAGCTGTATATAACAATTTCTAGTTTTTTTTTAAGAAAATGGGCCAATTCTATCAGGAAAATACCTTCCTTCCTGACTCTTCTTTTATTTCTACATGTGTTTAAATCATCATGGTAATGCATTTTCTTTTGGTGGCTTTTTGTCCTGGTAGAAGACTCTTGCAGCTGAAGCCAAATGCAAATTTGCCAGTTTAAACGGTGTCGAACTGGCTCATTTGAATTCGCCAAATTTGGTGCGGTGTAAATGTACTATAATACTATTTTGTATTAAAAAAAAATTGTTTAATACATTTTTATTTCGTTACAATAAGTACCTGAAAATAAAATTTGGTAGTTTTGTTTTCATTTGGTATTTTTTTTTAACAGAGTTTGGTAGTTTTTTTTTGCAAGTGGCAACTGTGGCGATATATTGATATTATTTTTCAGAATGTCGCTGTTTGGCAATCTTTAAGCCAAAATTACAAATTCCTTTAATTAATGATCCAAAAATGACCCCAAATTGACCCCAAAATGCTCCAAAACTGATCCCCATATGACCCAAAATGATACCAATATGACCCGAAAATGATCCTGAAATGCCACTAAAATGATCCCAAATAGATCCCAACATGGCCCCAAAATGACCCCAAAATGAGCGCACAATGAGCTGAAAATGATTCTAAAATGACGCCAAAATGATCCGAAAGTGATCCTAAATTGACCCCAAACTGATCTCGAATTGACCCCAAAATGATCCATAATGATTCCGAAACAGTCCCAAAATGATTCCGAAACTTATAATTGAAGCATCATCGGGAATAAGGTTCCAAGTTACAGAATCAGAATTTGTAAGGTGAGCAAAAAAAAAACGCTAAAATCATAGTTTTTTTTTTCTTTCAATTGTGTCCTTAACTTTTTCTTTTATATCTTTCATATTGTCAGTTTTACACCTTCCTTATGATCTTCACTTTACATTACCCTACTATTTCTAATTACATTTTTATAGTTATGGCGTGCAAAATTTTAGAAAATTTGTAGTCTGGACAACGCACGAGACCAATACAAAAGGTAATATGCAATAAAACCGGTTTTGAAAAATTTTACACTTAGAACGTTATTCCCGATGGTGCTTCAATTATTGCAGTGCTTGCTACAATGTCTATTGTACAGTAACTCCTTGTGAATATTCTCACCGACTAACAAGTTTTATAGGCAAAAACATTTAATCATGACTTTATATTCAATGAATTTTTTTTCCTGTTTCATGCAGCTTTTTGTTTACCTTTTTTTACTTTCAAATGCGAAACCAGCTATGGCAAGCATATTAAATATGAAACAGTGGCTGAAATTTTGATTGCTTTTTTAATTCTTATTTTTTATGTATTTTTGCACCTTCGCTTTCTAAGAATTTTTGCTAGTCAACTTTGCTAAGAATTGCGTTATGTTTTTTTCACGTTGCTGGACGCATGCGCAAACGTTTGAGCAGAACAGGGTGTCGACATTTTTGCAAACTCCATTTTAAAAAAAATGAAACGGCATATTAAATGAAATGATTTTTTGTGTAAAAAATTTTTTTTTTTTATTAGAGGTCAAAACTAAATACCAGTTAGATCATTTAAAAAAAATTTAATGAAATGAAATTTGTAGTGTTTTTTCGTCATTAAATCAATATGGGCAAACTTTTTTTTCTGGAATCGATAGAAAATATACCAATCTTTCATTTTATTATAGTTAAAAGGTGTAGCACGATGTAGCATACACGCTTTTTGCCTATCCAAAAAAAAAACTCTTCAAATTATAAATGTAAAATCCACCTTGTCGGAAAATTAGCACAACAAAGCGAACGTAATATTTCCATATATTTCCTAAAAAAAGAAGTTTTTGAAAATCCCACCGGGTTTCTCAACGGTTTCTGAAGCTTTTTGGAGTGCTGAATTCAAATCTGAAGTCAGATTTTTCCGGTCTCCCCAAGTTTTCTCTCCAGAGGATGGTTTGAAAAAAGATCGGTAGTTGTAAAATTTTTTTTTTTTTAATTGAACAAATTTTCTGGGGTCAATTTAATTTTGGTTTTTATATTTGACGGCATACAGTTACATAGTGCAAAAAATTGGGATATAGCAACTTATTAAGAAAAATTTAAATTTTTTTTTACTTCTACCGATCTCTGAACAAACTACCCTTAGAGAAAACTTAGGGTGACCCGAAAAATTTGATTTTAGATTCGGATTCAGCACAACCAAAAGCTTTAGAAACCGATGAGAAAGCCTCTGGGATTTTTTGGCTGTTGTACAATGTTATTTCTTAGGATATGCCTTGGCGTATGAGTAACATATTTCATTGATTTAAATAGCATGAACTAAACATTTGCGCAGAATGGCTAATTTGGAATTGATTTATTGTTTCTAGGCTTATTTGAAATTAAAGTGCAAAAAATTGTGGTATAGCAGCTTATTAAGAAAAATTTACATTTTTTTTTTTTACTTCTACCGATCTCTGAACAAACTACCCGTTGAAGAGAAAACTTAGGGTGACCCGAAAAATTTGATTTTAGATTCGGATTCAGCACAACCAAAAGCTTTAGAAACCGATGAGAAAGCCTCTGGGATTTTTTTGGCGGTTGTACACTGTTATTTCTTAGGGTATGCCTTGGCGTATGAGTAACATATTTCATTGATTTAAGTAATTTGGAATTGATTTATTGTTTCTAGACTGTTTTTAAATTGAAGCTGATGCAAAATCAAGTTCTAGACTACAAGATAGCAAGAAGTAAAAATAAGCAGCTATATTTTGCAAACAAAGACGTCAATGCTACTTTTTTACCCACCACTGTATGTTCACACTGAAACATGCGCTGGATGAATTTTATATTGACTTCTGCATAGTAATATCTAATGTTAGAATAATCAGTCCGCTCAAGCTGAATAATATCTGCTCAATCGTGCACTGATTTGTCAGATCTGTTCGTTAATTGGATATGTTGATTTGATTTAAATTGGGCTTTTAACATTTTACATAACAAAATGTTATTAATTATTTTGTATACATCAAATAGTCATATAGCTGGTGAAATAATAAATAAGGAACACGCATGTTTATAAGCACTTTGAAAACATACGTTTCTACGGTCAATTCTATGAAGTACTCAGGACAAAAGAAAATTGAGTACTCCGAGATGAAGTAGGTGACCCTATCAAAAAAAAAAAATCTCGTGAATATTTTCTTGCGGGTACTAATTCTAAGAGATGAATGGATATTTTTATTACCAACTTTTAGAAGTAAGTTACTATGGACCTAGAGACAATTTCTATTTTCAGGACCATACGAGACTCTTTTTGGACATTTACGGATTATTTATGCATTGGTTAAATGATTTTTTTAAACAACTAGAAAGCCACTTTCGAACATCCAACTACGAAAGCGCGTAATTAAATTTTGGAGCCTAAGTTCGAAAAGCTGGGAACGCCATTTTTTTACTTATGTCTTCAAAAAAGTTGGTTCTAAATGTCAGATTATTCCGAAGATGGTTCAACGAGGCCAAAAGAAATCTTAAAATATCCCGAACCACTTGTATAATTAGGAATTCTCTCATTCTTCGAAATTATTTTAACTAAACTTAATGAATAACGCGTAAATTCATTCATTCCTCACTCAATCTAATCTAATATATAGTAAAGAAGTTAGACGTCTTCTTGTGACAAAGATCATTTATTAACTCAAATTGTACAAACACTCTTCTTAGCTTAGGACTTAAATTAAAATTAGCTGATACATTTAGTTAATAAGAGTAAATAGGATTGAGTAGAGCTAATGATGTGAGTTTGAGTAGGTGTTTGTATGTATGTTGAGTGAGTGAAAGGATAGGTTAAAAAGTGTGAAAGTATGTGAAGTGTGGGAGTGATAAAGTAGAGTTTCTAATGACTAATAGTAATTACCCTGTAGGGAAAATCTCTAGTTCAGAACTAGTTCGCTTCTAGTGCGTTCCGAACCAGTACTAGTTCGCGAACTATCTTTTTTACATGAAATCAACTGGCGAATTTAACATGGCGATGTCCTAGGCTGGAACTAGTACAAAATTCGACAGTTTGGATCTAGTTCGTTTATTGGTACTATTTCTATAGTCCTGAATATAAATTAAATACAAAAACTTTAATTCAAATACGAATCCAAATGCCTTTTAATGACTCCTCAAACACTGGTTTCGAACTAGTGAAAATGTAAACACTAACGGAGTAGTTCTTATTGGCCACTTTATGTCTAGTTCTGAACCAGAAATTTGTTCACTAGTGCCTGAGTTCCCTGCAGGAAACTAGTGAAAATGTAATCACTAACGTACTAGTTCTTATTAGCCACTTTATATCTAGTTCTGAACCAGAAATTTGTGTCACTAGTGCCTAAGTTCCCTGCAGGGTAATTATAAGAGTAAAATTAGGTATAACAAGAGTAAAGATTCAGGTAAGTTCTCTTAGGAATTACATTAAGTATACACGTATATAGGATTATTATGTAACTATATTAAATTCTCGTGTCACGGTGTCCCTAAGCTTAAACTAAACGACTTGATCAATTTTTATGAAATTTTGTATGTATGTATATTTGGGGGATATAAGAATAGGTTTTAATCAATGTGACCAGCTGTGACCCTGGAAAGAGTTTCTCAGATATGGGTATCAAATGAAAGGTATTATGAAGGGCTGTAAGGGGAATTTGTTTCAAACGTTTCCGAGATATCGACCGAAATGTGGACGAGGAATGACCCTAAAAAGTATTTTAGACAATATGGGTACCAAATGAAAGGTGTTGATGAGGGTCTAAACAGGGAGTCCTCAGGTGTCACCCTAGGAATTATTTGTCTCATATGGGTATACAATGAAAGATGTTGATAATAATTTTATGGTAGCCCGTTTCCGACATATCGACTAAAATGTGGACCAGGTGTGACCCTAGAAAGTGTTTGTACAATATGGGTACCAAATGAAAGGTGTTGATGAGGGCTTTAACAGGATATGGTTTTTAGTTCCATGTGCGAACCCGGTTCCAAGATATTGACCTACATGTGGTGCACACGTGAACATGGAAGGTGTTTCTGCCATATGGGTATCAAAAGAAAGACGTTGATGAGGGTTTTAACAGGATGGGGTTATTAGTTCAGAGGATGTTTGTAGGATATAGATTATCATATTAAATAGGATATTAACAGGGAGGGGTTCTAAGTCCAATGTACGAACCCGTTTCCCAATAGCGAGCAAAATGTGGATAAGGTGCGACCCTAGAAAGTGTTGGTACAATATGGTTACCAAATGAAAGATGTTAATGAGGGTTTTAACAGGGTGTGGTTCTTAGTTCGATGCTAACCGAATTTCGAGATATTGTCCTAATGTGGAACACACGTGGCCCTGGACTTTCGAGAGATATTGACCAAATGATCTTTACAAAATGATTTTTGGGAAAAATTAGCTTTTCATGCTAAATATCTCTAAAAGGGTTTATGAAAATGTGTAAGAACATAAACGATATCACTACTGTGAATACTCACGAAAACAATTCGAGCTATGAGAAAAGGGGGCACGGAAACTGAACTTTTGGTTTGAATTTAAAGATACTAAGTTTTTTAACCACCGTATCGCCACCTGGGTTTACTTAAAGTGGAATGTATCACAACCATGACGACTGATTCACTTCCATTGTAGGTATGTGGACCCCAATTTAGTCATTCATAACGTGTTGCCTTTTTGTGTACGTACATATGTTTTCAAATTTTTGTTTTTGTTTTTGTGTTCCATAAATGTTTTACACTTTTTTTATGTTTTGCTTGCTACCGGCTTAATGAGCTGTACGGCGATCACATTGTAGGCCTTACCTTTTCGTGAAGTGGCTTAACAGCTGACATTTGCGGAGAGTGACGTGTGCGGCATATGGAGTACGATGAAGCGACGTAAACCATAAACAAAGCTCGCTGATTTTTTAACAACCAAGCGGTGAATGCGGTGAATGGCAACGTAGCCGGTGAGTTGGAAGAAGCGAAACAATAAAAGAAACCCAATTGACAATGCGAATTTTCAGTTTGGCACGAAACGTTGACGCTTTGAGTTGTGTGCGCGAAGTTGTGTTGCGTATTTGGCGCGCAAAATCGACTTTTAAAATCGTTTTTATTTTTTTTCTTGCTTATTTGTGTTTTATTGTGATACATCCGTACATATGTATGCACATATTTGAATGTCATGTGTACTTTGAAAGTTGGCTAAAGAGTGTGGTGATAAGTGAAGCGTGTTAAATGTTAAGTGACGCATGCGCATTTTAATAAACGCTGAAACTTTTTCGTTTTGTTGTTTGTTTATTACTTCTTGGCAACAGTGAAAACTGACACAAAGTGAGGAAATTTAAATTTCTTGTGAAATAAAGCGTTTATTGTTAAATACTTTTATGAAAAGATATGCAAGTGACTTGGAATAATTCGGAGAAAGGGTTGGCAGAGTTTTTTGTGTATTTTTGAATAATAGGTGCCTAGTTAATGTGATAATTATAATACATATTTTTTTGCGAATTAAATAATGCAGCGGCTTAGGCCTGTCAAATATGGGGAAACAAATATTTTGCTACTTTTAAAGACTGGAAACCGAAACTATAACTGTAACCGATTAAACCCGAAATCGAAACCGTAACTGATTAAAACCGATTCATTTTTCAAAACCGTAACCGTAACCGATTAAAACCGATTCATTTTTCAAAGCCGTGACCGTAACCGATTGAAACCGATTCATTTTTAAAAACCGTAACCGTAACCGATTAAAACCGATTCATTTTTCAAAACCGTAGCCGTAACCGATTAAAAAGCATTCATTTTTCAAAACCGTAATCGTAACCGATTAAAACCGATTCATTTTTCAAAACCGTGACCGTAACGGATTGATACCCTT
>CAXKVI010000016.1:756408-781408 GCA_964058755.1 Campiglossa producta | reverse complement strand
AGCGCGTTGAGAGCATTGAGTAGGGGAGCAACATTTTGTATATCTAACACATATACATTTTTAGATTATTTATTCAAAAAACGTGCTGATAAGAAAAGTGACAACAAAATTGTGCTCCCCAGCTACAACAAGAAAAAAAACAAGCCGACAAAACGTATGTACTCTCAAGAGTGTAGTGAGTTGCTAGGCTCCACTCACGAGTGGCATCTTCATACTAACCGGCAAAATGAATGCTAACGAATTGAATTTTGCCGCAATGCTATCACTAACTATGAGCAACAATAACAACACAAAATAAGCGGCGTTGTATTTTGTTTATTTGTTTCATTAATGGCGGTTGCTATGGTATTGTTGATATGGCAACTTTGATTACGACAAAAGAATAGTGTGAGTGGTTATATTAAATACAATGGAAAAGCTATTTGCGCGGTGACAGTTGTATTCATGTTATGGATGCGATGTGTGTTGAGATGCTTGCATGAGTTGATGTTATTGTATTATTCGCTGATCGCGTGAGAGCGCAAAGAGTTGAGATCATTAACGCATCAATAGTAAATAAAAAAATTAAGTAAAATATTACAAAAAAGAATAAAATAAAATTAAATTAAAAAAATAAAATAAAATAAAAAATAAAAAAATAAAATAAACTAAACTGAATTAAAAAAAAAAAAAAAAAAAAATAATATAAAAAAAATAAAATAAAATAAAATAAAATAAACTAAAATAAAATAAAATAAAAGAAAGTAAAAAAGTAAAATATATTAAAAACCATTAGAAAAAATAAAAATAAAATAAAATAAAATAAAATAAAATAAAATAAAATAAAATAAAATAAAATAAAATAAAATAAAATAAAATAAAATAAAATAAAATAAAATAAAATAAAATAAAATAAAATAAAATAAAATAAAATAAAATAAAATAAAATAAAATAAAATAAAATAAAATAAAATAAAATAAAATAAAATAAAATAAAATAAAATAAAATAAAATAAAATAAAATAAAATAAAATAAAATAAAATAAAATAAAATAAAATAAAATAAAATAAAATAAAATAAAATAAAATAAAATAAAATAAAATAAAATAAAATAAAATAAAATAAAATAAAATAAAGTAAAATAAAATAAAACAAAGTAAATTAAAACAGTACAAAATAAAAATAAAGTGAGGCCAAAAAAAAAAATAAGATAAAACAAAAAGAAAAATGAAATAAAATAAAAGAAATAAAGTAAAATGAAATAAAAAAAAAATAAAACAAAAAAAAAAAGGAAAAAAAAAATAAATAAATAAAATAAAAAATTTAATTAAATATATTGAAAAAATAAATCAAAATAAAAATAAAGTAAAATAAAATATAATAAAACAAGAAAAAAAAATTAAATAAAATGATATAAACTAAAAGAAAACAAGATAAAGTAAAGAAAAGTAAAATATAATAAAAAAATTGAAATAAAAAATTAATCAAAATAAAATAAAGTAAAATTAAATAAAACAATGTAAAATAAAAATAAAGTAAAATAAATAAACAAAAATAAAATAAAAAAAGACAAAAAAAAAAATAAAAAAATTATATAAAATAGAGAAAAAAATTAAATAAAAAAAATAAAAAAATAAAATGAAATACAATAAAATAAAATAAAAAATTAAATAAATAAGCTGAAATAAAAAATAAAATAAACTAAAAGAAAATAAGATAAATTAAAGAAAAGTAAAATTTTATAAAAAAAATTAAATAAAATAAAACAAATAAAATAAAGTAAAATAAAATAAAACAATGTGAAATAAAACAGTATAAAAAAATAAAGTAGAGTAAAATTAAATGAAACAAAATCAAATATAGGAAAGTAAAATAAAAATAAAATAAAATAAATTGAAATAAAAAATAAAAAAAAAAAATAAAATTAAAAAAAAAAAATAAATTAAGATAAAAAATAAAAAAAGTTTAAAAATATTAGAATAAAAAAACCTAAAAAAAAATTAAAAAAAAAAAAAAAATAAAGTAAAAAAAAATAAGATAAAATAGAAAAAAAAAATAACACATCTAATAAAAAAACTTAAATTGGAGTTACACCTCTTATGTTGTAAGAGGCTTATATGTATAGGTACATTTTTTGTTGGTTACTTTGTAGACACTTGTAGTATGAGTGAGAGTCTCTAAAAAAAAATCTGTAGTAAAACAAGTAAGGAAGTCTAAGTTCGGGCGAAACCGAACATTACATACCCAGCTGTGCACATAAAGTGGGCGTGATCGTTCACCGATTTTTCTTATTTTCTGTGGTAGTACTCTACATAAACATAACATGCCTGGTACCTAGTTTCGTAAATCTATCTCACACCGTTCTGAAGTTGTTAGCAGTCGAATTTAAAAATTGCTTGACTCATAAGTGGGCGGTGCCACGCCCACTTTCCAAAATTTTGAAAAAATTATCTAAAGAATATGAAAGTTGATGTATGTACCAAATTATATTATTATAGCGAAATCAGTTAATTAGATATGGACTTTTCAATATTTCCACCTCCTTTCAATATAATTTTTATGAAAAAGTAGGCGTGGTCGCGAAGCGATTTCGTTTATTTTCTATAGCTGAATTTACCACAACAATAGTATGTCCTCTACGAAATTTCGTTATACTAGCATAAACTGTTCTGAAGTTATTAAGAGTCAAAATTTTAAAATTTCTTCAAATATACGTGGGCGGTACCACGCCCCCTTTTCAAAAATTTTTATAAAATCGGCCTTAGAACATCTAAATCAATACATATTGCAAATTTTATCATTGTAGCTGCTTCTAATATTGAATTAACCCATTTTATACGTTTTTCGAAATTTTCGATATCGAAAAAGGGGCGTGGTTATGGTCCGATTTTACTTATTTTCAATAGCAATCTATTCTGAACCCAAATAAGTACGCATGCCAAATTTGGTGAAGATATCTCATTATTTGCTCAAGTTATCGTGTTAACGGACAGACGGACGGACGGACGGACGGACGGACGGACGGACGGACGGACGGACGGACATGGCTCAATCAAATTTTTTTTCGATCCTGATCATATTGATATATGGAAGTCTATATCTATCTCGATTCCTTTATACCTGTACAACCAACCGTTATCCTAACAAAGTTATAATACCCTGTGTACAAGTACAGCTGGGTATAATAAAACAAAAAATCTAACAAATACACTCAGACTCAGACAGTTGTAGTAAATTTAATTTCAAGCATAAATGATGCATATGTATTATGTGTAAATGTACTGATTTTAAAGTTAAATGTGTATAAATATTTAGTAAATACATACATATGTATGTGCTTAGTATGTATGTTTGAAAAACAATTTGCAGCAATGACGAATACGATTTTTTTGTTTCTTTTAAAATTTAAACGCGCGCTCGCACATTTGTTGAAGCATTTGGTGGCTAGTATCTGTGAGTCTTTTAGTACGAGTACCCACTTGTATGCGGTAGAAGATGGTTTTTAAAATGTTTTTGTTGTGAAGCGAAACAAATTTCGTTGATTTTTTTTACATTTTTTTTGTATTTTTAAATAATAAAAAAAATTTGCCATTAGTGAATATATAGATTGTGTTTGTGAAAGGTAAAGTGAGATGAAGGGAGGAGTATTATTATAAAAAAGTGAACGAAAAAAAAGATTATTTAATAATTAACTAATAATGAAAAATCTATTGTCTAGACTCTAGACCACTTAAGAAATGTTGTGGAAAAGTCTGATAAGTTTAAGTTGAAAGTAAAATAAAACAGTGCGAGCAAATCACTTTTCAATTTATGAATAGCGAATAGATATGAATACGAGATATAATATTGTATTCCATTTGAAGATATAATTAACAGATAAAACAATAAACAAAAAATGCGTGAAGTGTAACTAAAAATAACACAAAAAAGAATGCGCTGAAAAATAACAACAACAAAAACAATAATATTAGAAACACTAACAAAAACAGTAACATCAAAAATCATTAGCAAACCAACCAAAAAAAAAAAAAAAACACAAAACTATAACCAATAAAAAAAATATCAAAAACAATCAAAGAACAATCGAAGAGTAATCAAAAATTTATACCTGTACAAAAACAACCATAGTAATAATAGGTCCCCATAACCTTGATGAAGCGTATTGTTATTGTTTTTATTTATTCAGAGATAAAAATGCTCACTCTGAGGAATTTTTACAGCAACTACAGGAAGTATTTTAAAATACAGTTTTATGATTACTCAGCTGTTCAAGGTTCGTTGAAGTTTATATTAACTGCAATATACCTATATTTAAAAATTCCAACATTTCGGAAGACAAATTTTAGATAACGTGTTAATGCCGGCTATTGGGAGTTATAGACTTAGCTCAAACGTAATTGTTTAAGCGACATAACATGGTTTCGTTTATTTCATCTGCATTACATATTATTGTAATTCGCAGATAATTTATGGAATATTCGGAATACATAGCTTATAGTCGCAGTCACACAACGTGGTTTTTCATAAGTAAAATGAGGTAAGCCAATGTCGCCAATGCCTCAGAGCCCAAGTGCTCACCACCAACAATTTTAAGGGGTTTTCTAAGGAAGTGAGAATAGCCAACGATGCATTCTCAGAGCCAAAGTGCTTGCCCCAATTAATACATACAGAGTGTCAATACCAAAACACAGTCCACTAGACTTGATGGTACATACCAATAATTAAAAAGAACCAAACACAGTCCATGAGACTTGATGGAATATAAAAATAATAAAATAAATAAAATTAAAAAGACTTTGGTTGAGGTGGGTTTCGAACCAGCAACCCCGGCCAACTCCCTCAACCATATAATATAGCAACAACAATAATAATAAACTGCTCGCCGCCCACCGTTTAACTCCAGCTTAGATAGTAATTTTCTTAAAACCTTTCCTACGGATGAAGAAATATTGGCATAACTACCACGCTGCCATCTTATTTGGCAAAGACAGTGGCTAGAACAGGTTTTCTAGAACAGTTATTTTGAAAGCCTGGGACCGTAGAGATTCAAGCTTTGTCATAGTTGTTTTCATCAGTCAAGCGAACAAATTAATAAAACTTTGACTAACAGATGAAGACTCTCCTAGCAGACATTGGGAGCAGCCGGACTATTCGGCAACAACCTTGCAGTCAAACCAACTAGTTACAAACTACTTCAAAACTAGTATGTGGACCAAGCACAACTAGTCGGCCAACTGTCATTTTTATATGAGCAACATCATATGATGTGATGTGATGATGTGAAACGAGATTCCGACAGTCACTACTAGAATTTGAACTCGGGGTAAAAAATGATTAAGGTAAGAATTGTGGCGGCTTCCAAGCCATGAACAACGGTGAACGGTTCATTAAAATCGGACTTAATCAAAAAAATTTTTTTTTTTTTGGGATCGCCTTCAAAATATCTTTAATCCTAGGGGTGGACTGGAAAAACTTTTTTTTTGTATGGGGACCGATCCGCACTAAGGTACACTTAGGTTAGTTTTAAAAGTAATATTGTGATACCACAAATACCCGGGATTCGGCGTATGTTTTCGGGATTTTCCATATAGCAGAATCCTCGGACTGACACTAATAAACCGACACCGTTACTCCTCGTCGAACCATTTAGATGACTTGACGAAGGCCAACAATTATTTTGTGTCAAGCTCTGCGACCTGGCATAGGCTATCAAGGAAGGCAACTCCCAAAAAAAACGAATTCTCGCGCCGCTTAAAGCCGGGCAGTTGCAGATGAGGTGCTCCACAGTTTCTTCCTTCTCATCATCTTCACAACTCCTATGGCATCTTCTGTAGGGAATACCTAGCCTTGCTGCATGCCTTCCAAAAAGCAGTGCCCCCCTTAATAACCCTATTAATATGGAGATTTCCCTCCTTATTAGGGTGTAAATGGGAGTGTAATGGGGTGTGGTTGCTGAGTGACCGCGCTCAATCCCGACTCTTGCGTCCTCGTTCGTGCACTCTGGGCAACGTTGAGCTACCTAGGCTCGCGGCAGAAAGAGAGGGAGCCCCGGGGGGGCCACTCTGACATACTTGGTTTAAGGGCTCACCGGGGTCTTTTTCGCAGCGTCTGTACACCAAGAGGTGCGGCTGTAAGCGGGCGTCTGTCTTGAAGCAAGCGGCTCGCTATATAAATGTGCAAAACTTTTCCCTCCCAATCCAGGGTGTTATGCGATACCGTGCCCATTGGACGTTTGCAGCCGGGAGGCAAATCGTGGCTGTAGTCGAACGGAGCCTCACTGATACCGGGCCGCCTCAGGGAGTAACTATGGTCTTACCGCGGTATGGGGCTCTGCCGCGGCGGACGACACACTTCCCCTTACACTACCCTTGACCCTAAGCTGGCCTTGTCCGGCGAGGGGTCGTACGAACAAGATGAAGAACACACAAAATACAAAGCAATTAACGACTTCGTTTACTCCGCAGCAGAGAAGAACTATGCTGGAGCAAGCGAAAACACAACGCCGGAGGACAAACTCCGCCTCAAAGTTAACTGGGAGGCCGACAACGATGGAAACTACGGGTCAGTCATCCCCCAAACTGCTATCAAGTAAGAGTGACTTGATGGGAGCAAGCAACAGTGCGGCTGCCTACGCAGTCAAGCAGAAAACGGCGGAAGCTAAGCTTCCATCAAGCGCTGGTACGAAACCCAATCTCTTCACATCTGGGGCAATGGTCTCACGACCTGGTTTCAGAGTTTCGAAAGAGAAGGACGACGCCGTAAAGGGAGAGACCGCGATGGCAACTACGAGTCTGAATCCCCCCAAAGAGGCATCTCCCCGACGCTTTGCGTACTGGGATAAAAGAAAGGCCGCAAGGATCCTTAAAAGATATGAGGGAGCATCGCAGGAGAAGCTGTCGCCGGAAGAAAGGAAGATGGTGGAGGAAGCGAAAGCTCTGATACCAAATTTCCAGAGGCCCTATGTGCCTAAGAGGGTGAACGGTAATCCCTTCAAACGCCAGAGATCGGACGGAGAGGTAGACCCCCATCCGAAGCGGCATCAGGTCAACCCCGTAGTGGGAAAACTCAGCTTTGCTGAAGTAACCAAGGACAGAATCCTTATAGGTTTCATTGACCGAGGTAACGACCGTTGGTCCATCCCCAAAGACCAGTGGCTGTATGTCCGGAATGAAATGGGCAGGGCCCTCCTCCACTTAATGCGTGAGTCTCCGGGTAGTCCGCCGCGAGGTACTGACGCGGGCTGGCACCAAGGTCAGATCAAAATATTCGCGTGCGAGGATGCAAGAACTGTCGCACTGTATAAGGCAGCAGTTGCAAGACTGGGTGAAGTCTATCCAGGGGCAAGACTAGATGTCGTCGACTGGAAGGACATTCCTGCTCGGCCAAGGGCAAGGGCATGGATTCCTGCCGTCCCTGCAGAACCCGAGAATATTCTTGAGATGCTGCAGGTCTGGAATCCGTCTCTCCCGACGCAGGATTGGGGCGTCAATCTGGTCGATGATGTGGTTGGGCCCAATAGACAGGTGGTTATCACTCTGAATAAGGAGGCGCTCGAGCCCCTTAAACGGTGCAACGGACGAGTGCATTACGGCTTGGGTCAGATCGTGATCCACGTATACCGTGGCGATGCACAGCGCGCTGCTATTCCGGACGCTCCGGAGGACTCGGAGATCGAGGCATCGGAAGGGAAAGCAGAGGAGTCCGACGCGGAAAGTATGTTATCCGCCACGTCAAATTGCGATGGTGCTGCGAACAACTCGGCGATAGAAGAAAGCCTGCTTGACGAAGAAGGCCTCGACGTCACGATCGTGGCTAAACCTGAGCACACTAACGTTGATGCTGCTTCAGACAGCAGGGTTCCCGCCACGCCAAATCGTGCAGGTGCTCTGAACAACTCCTCGTTGAGAGACAGCCCCCGGAACAGGCCAGACCTCGACGACACGCTGGCGGCAGGGATGTCTGAGCTCTCTCATGTTGGTGGTGCTTCAGATAAATCTGCACAAATCTAAAGCAGCCTCGGCTGTTTTAAGCAGTCGTCTTTCTAAAGGCGACGTAGACGTGGTCCTTATCCAAGAGCCCTGGGTCAATAGCTCTAGGATCTGTGGATTGGGGACTAAGGGGTACAAGCTCATCCAAGCCAATGATGAGGGCAAGGTCAGAACCTGTATTTTGGTAAAGTCTGAGCTAAACACCTTTCTATTACCCAACTACTCAAATGGTGACGTTACAGCTGCCAGCTTAACAGTCGGCAGCACCAGCCTAACGATGGCGTCGGTCTATATGCCCTATGACGCCGAAGAACCTCCTCCACATAAGGAGGTGAAAGATCTGGTGGATAATTTCTGTACGGGCCATCTTATTATTGGAGCTGACGCTAATGCTCATCACGTCCAGTGGGGAAGCTCCGATATTAACGCTAGGGGCGAGTCTCTGTTTGACTACCTACTAACAACTAACCTGGTGGTTTGTAACATGGGTAACGAGCCTACTTTTATAACTAAAGCTCGTAGGGAGGTTATAGACCTCACTGTTTGTAGCGAAGGTGCTTATGAGTGGGTCAGAAAATGGCGTGTTCTTGATGAGCATTCATTTTCTGACCATCGGTACATAGAAATTGTGTTAGACTTTATTGTTGAGCAGCCAGTCATGAAACGAAATCCACGCAACACTAACTGGCAGCTACATAACCAAATATTAGCTAGGGACCTACCAGTATTACCTCCACAAGCCCCCTCATCAGTGGGAGAACTGGATGATCTGGTAACGACCTTTACAACGGCGCTCTCAAATGCCCTAGAGCAGGCTTGTCCAGTACCAAAACCACGCGGCAAACATAGACCCCACTGGTGGTCTTACGACCTGGATTCGTTCCGTATATCATGCAGGAAGCAATTTAACAAGGCCAAGAGCATCGGTACGGAGCCTGAATGGCTCGAATATAAAGCTAAACTGAGGGCCTATAAAAAGGCTCTAAGGCAAGCGAAGAGAACTTCGTGGAGAAATTTCTGCACCGGGGTCGAAAAAGTCGATGATACAGCGAGACTCAGACGAGTGCTATCAAAAACTCAAACAGCCATTAGCTATTTACGGAAGCCTGACGGATCTTGGACCAGCACGGAAGGGGAAACCCTGGAGCTGCTCCTGAACACACACTTTCCGGGGAACTTGTATGATGCACCTGTAGCATCTGCAACAAACCTGGCGGTAAACATACCCATTACGGAGGAAAGGGTAAGGTGGGCAATCAAAAGCTTTGAGCCGTTCAAGGCAGCCGGGCCAGACGGGATTTTCCCCGCACAACTTATAAACACGCTGGAAATATCAGCTAAATGGCTGGTAGTTCTCTATTCAGCCTGCCTGGCTCTTAATTACATTCCGTGCTCCTGGAGAAGCGCCACGGTAGTCTTTATTCCAAAGGCTGGGAAGGCCTCACACTATGAGCCTAAAGACTACAGACCGATCAGTCTCTCGTCTTTTGCACTTAAAACCTTCGAGAGGATAATTAGCGATTATCTCTTCTCTACTATTGATAGCAACCTTATTTCTAGCTATCAACATGCATACACCAAAGGTAAATCAACGGAAACTGCGCTCCACAGCCTAGTCTCTATTGTTGAAAAATCATTGCACGAAAAGGAGTACTGTCTCGTGGCCTTTCTGGACATCGAAGGGGCTTTCAACAATATAAGGCCGGAGGCTATTAACACTGCTTTAACAAACCTGGGCATAAACAGGTCTCTTATTGGACTAATTGATCAACTACTAAAGGGAAGGAAAATAGTTTCTTCACTGGGAACAGTTGATCTTTCACGCTATGTCACAAGAGGAACGCCTCAGGGTGGTGTTCTCTCCCCGCTCCTATGGAACCTCACCGTAAACTCGCTGCTACGAGACACAAGGTGGGGGGGCGGGAAGATAGTGGCATATGCAGACGATTTAGCTATTGCATATAGGGGCAAATTCCCACAAACCCTGTGTGACTTGATGCAAGTAGCACTGCGAGAAGTTTCTTCATGGTCCTCTCGCTGCGGACTTAGCATCAACCCGGGAAAGGTGGAGCTTGTCCTTTATACCAGGCGGTACAAGATACCACCGCTGAACCTACCAGAACTAGATGGCGTGCGCCTGAACTTAGCTGATAAAGCCAAATTCCTAGGCACAGTTCTAGATAGAAAGCTTAACTGGAAGGAGAATGTCATCCAGCGCCAGAGGAAAGCGTGCATTGCACTTTACACGTGTAAAAGAGCCATTGGCAAAAAATGGGGGCTCAGCCCCAAAATTTGCAGATGGATCTACACTGCGATAATCCAGCCAATTATGCTGTATGGAGTCGTGGTATGGTGGCCTGCGCTAGGAAAGGCAACAAACCTAAATCTGTTAGGAAAAGTCCACAGATCGAGCATGATCTGTATAAGCGGGGCGTTAAGAACAACGCCCAATGAAGCTCTCCAGGCCATTCTTGGCTTTTTGCCACTCGATCTGGAAGGGTACCGGGCAGCAGCGGCATCGGCTCTGCGTCTAAGGGAAACGTCCGTCTGGGGCGCAAGCACTATTGGACACTCCTGTATTCTAAGATCTTACAGCTTTCTCCCTCTGAGCACAGATCGGTGTGCGACCACAACAGTCGGAGATTGTTGTTTTAGAATAAACATTCCCAGCAGGGAAGACTGGGAGAACATAGATCGGTGTCCCGCTACTAATGGCGGCACTTTTATATACACCGACGGCTCGAAGTTAGACGGCAGAGTCGGAGGAGGGGTTTACTCAAGGGATTTGGACCTAGAACTCTCCTTTAGACTACCTGATCACTGCAGCGTCTTCCAGGCTGAAGTTTCTGCAATCATGGACGCCGTGACTTGGATAGGTAAACGCACCATCGGACAGGATATCTGTATTTTCAGCGACAGCCAAGCGGCCATCAAATCCCTTGGCTCTTACTCGTTCAACTCTGAACTGACGCTCAGCTGTCGTCGATCTCTTCAAGAGATGGCCCAACAGAACCGCGTGAACCTCACATGGGTCCCGGGACACAGGGACATTGAGGGAAACTGTAGGGCAGACGAACTTGCCAGGCAGGGCACGACCAAGCAGATTCTTCAAGATAAAGAGCGCATAGGTATGCCGTTTGCCACGTGCAAGCTAATGCTGAAGGAGCATACACTCCGCGAAGCCAACGAAAGATGGCTACAAGCCCCAGGGTGCCGGATATCCAAGCAAACCTGGCCAAAATGCGATCTTAAAAGATCTAGACACATATACGCCCTAAAAAGGAAGGAAATCTCCATATTAATAGGTGTTTTAACCGGGCACTGCCTTATTGGTAGGCACGCAGCAAGGCTAGGCGTTCCCTACCGACGATGCTGCAGGAGTTGCAAAGATGATGAGGAAGAGGAAACGGTGGAGCATCTCATCTGCAACTGCCCGGCCTTAAGCGGAGCGAGAAGGCGCTCTCTGGGAGTTCCCTTCCTGGTTAGCTTAAGCCAGGTCGCGGAGCTAGACATAAAGGACTTGATGGCCTTCATCAAGTTATCAAAATGGTTCGAGGAGGGGTAGCGGTGTCGGTTAGGAGTGTCAGTCCCGGGTTTCGGCTATATGGAGAGTCCCAACAGCACTGGGATTTTCCATATGGCCGGGCCCCGGGACTGACTTTCCTAGTGTTTGGTGGTATCACAACGGGCCTTTTATTACTGGCCTAGGTGTGCCTTTGCGGCAGCCACTTCTACCTACCTACCTACCTAGGGTGTAAATGTGTCTAGATCTTTTAAGATCCCATTTTGGCCAGTTTTGTTTGGGATACGGATTGTAGCCATCTTTCGTTGGTTTGACGGAGTGTTTGCTCCTTCAGCATTAGTTTGCATGTGGCAAAGGGCATACCTAAACCTTCTTTATCCCGAAGAACCTGCTTGGTTACAGTTTGATAAGAGTCTAAAAGTCTTTTTTCGCCGAGAGAGGAGTTTGAATAGCTTGCCGAGACAGTATAGTGCAGTCAAATTACAATCAATTTGGTAAGAATCTCGGATTTCGATATACCTAGCTGTAAGACTGCAAATACTTGTATGTTGACATCCTAAAAGTGTTCTCAAAAGTTACATATGGTAGGGTGTGCGCAACTATAAAGTTTCAAGGTCAAAGGTCACAAAAATACAAAATTCTCTACAAATTTTGTTCAAACAAATTTTTCATACGGTGAGCCGTTTTCGAGATATAAGCCAAACACGCCAAGTTCGCGGATTTTCCTATGGAAATTCGTTAAATATTAAAAATTTAACGAATTTTTAGCCAACGTATGCTGTTTTGAAATCTCAGATTTTTTCCCATTTTTAGTAGAACACCACCCTTAAGTAGTATCAGGCAAGTTTTAGACTTCGTCCCATGGAAAAAACTTTAGCCAGAGACCTCAAAGCTCAGGACTCGGCATAATTCTTATTTACGCTTTCACATGATAAAGTGGGCTTGTCCAACTTTGGCTGTTTTTAAATGGCGGATCTTTACACAGGTTTCGTAGAACAGTATTCTTAAAGCGTTCAGCAGAATCAGTACGTCAGTACGTTGAAACAACTGACAGCAAAGTAGACTGCGGGTGTTTGTATGCGTAACGCCCGATACGACGGATGCGTCAAAGTAGAATTTGCTCACGCAACTGACGTATTGGCGGAGTAATTCTGTTTCCCGCTTAAGAAGTATCAGGCATTTTTAAACTTCGACCCATGACAACAACTTCAGCCTCCTCACTTCAGGTAATAAAGATAATCAAAAGATTTCGGGACGAAAAAATGGAGAGGGAGGCGCGAGATTCGGAATCGTGATTCTCCTGGCTCTATTCCTTATTGTTTACACCTTACGGCTCGGTGTCAAGAGTACAATAGATATGATGAGATCATTTTTAAATTTCAGCTTAATCTCTTAAGGCTGATGTACACGGGTCAGTTTTCTGGTCAGGCTCTAAATCTAGATGACCCCGAAAAAATAATTTTTGAAGCCCACACTCAAAAAATAAAGTTTTATTTTTGTTTTGGTAAAAAAAAATAGTCAAAAAAAATTTATAAAATTTCCAAAATGTTCAAAACTTCTGGTATTAGATAAATTGACAAATTATGCCACTGAAAACTAACACAGTTTATGTTAAAGTGAAAATACCTTGATTTCTTTGTATCATTGCACATAGTACGAAATGAAGAGCATTGAAAAAATTACAAAAGGGGAAAAGTAAAATCAAAAATGTTTTTTATTAGTCACACGATACAACAAAAAAACATTGCTAGACAAAACAAAAGCGAAGATCCCTACCAGTCTACAAAATACAGCTTTAACCCTAACAACCCTGAAAGTAACCCTAACGCTGCCAAATAAAGACGGACAAAAATAAATGCAAATAATAAAATAAAATAAACGAACTCGGTAAAAAAGGCAAAACGACAAGGCAAATGCAAACTTTTTTAGCAACTAAAAAAAAAAAACAAGCGAAAATAACAACAAAAGTATTACACTACAACGAAAATAGCAAAACAGACAAAAAAACTTGTTTGAAATTTGTGTTGAAATCGGAATTTCCGTGTAAAAAGCGCAATTATTTGAACCAAAATTGGTAGGCAACAGCAGCTAAAGGCAGTAAATAAAAAAAATACTACTTTTGGGTTGGAAAAAATGTCACACAGTTTCGAAAGTAATTTGATTTTAAACTTTTTCTGTTAATAGCGAATGCCTAAAAGTAGTTCGAAAAGTTCTCTTGGTACAAAAAAAGAATAAAGGAAAGAAAACAAATTAAAACAACGACAACCTCAAAGAAATATAACAGTAGCAATCTCAAGCAATAACAAGAAAACAAAAGTAAAAGACAATAATCTCAAAACAGGAACATCAAAAGAAAAGCAACGACAACAACTTAACAAAAGCAACAAAACATAAACAAAAGCAACAACAACAACCAAACCCAAGAAACAACAACAGCAAAATCAACAACAACAAAACCCAAGCAACAATAAACAACACAAAAAATACACAAAAAGTGTAAAGCTCCAAATAAAAGAGTTTCTACTTTTTTTTTGCCGTCATCATAATAAAGTTCATTTTACCAATCACCGGCAACAAAATTGCCACAACGGCGACCTTAACACGTTCAGAAACAGTTGTTGCCAAAATGAAACGTCTTATGACATGGGAGCGCGATCTTGTCGATGCAATGTATGGGTAAGCGAACTTTGAGATACTTTTTATATATATCTAAATTTTTTTTTAGTCCGGTCAATATAGACATTTGAAACAACAATAATTCCCACAGAGCGAAATTCTTGCATATGGGTGTTTCCAGAAATGGGTCAACCAAAGAGAAAAATTTGAAAATGCCCCTAGGCCAAGCTTGTTGATAACATTACAAAGGCACGTATGGGACGCAACTTGACCCATCCTACATACACAAATATGAATTATTATATATATACATTAGGGTGATTCAGAAAAAATGTCGCCTTGGTCTTACCCCCTAAAAAGTTAGGTATTGATGAGAAAATAAGCCTTGCAAAAAATTAGCGCTCTAACTTAACCCTTAGGGGTGGTTATTTTTTTCGCCCTTTCTCATACATTTTGTATGCGGAAAAAGGCATTTTATTTCAAAATGAATTTTCTTTTAATTTTTGATACTTTTTCAAAATATTCAAGTAAGAAAAGCTCAAATAAATTGTATTCCTGTTTTGGTTGATATCTCCGAAACGGATTGAGATATATCATATAACTCCTCTCCAAATTTCAATGGTCTAAGATATCGTGGTCCGAGATATCGACTAAAAAGTATATCGCATGGGAGATGCCACGCCCCCTTTTTCGGTATCCCCAGTTTTTTTTTTAATAAATATCAGTTATGTAACCTTAATACTTACACTACATACGTTCAGGCTCTCATGAACACCCACATTATAAAATCAATTTCTGTGCATCTACAGATTTGTATAACTACATTTTTTTTTTATATCATGCTAATTTATTTACGAATAAAATTTTAAAATTTTGTATGCAACCTCCTCAGCGAAACTTTTTACTATAATTGTCCTATCTCTTCTGCGTCGGACAGCTACAGTAGTGTTTACGAGAGCATAAAAGACATATATTTATCTGTATGTTCCGCACAGCAACCAAGGGTCAATGACCACATTGCCATTTCCGACTGACCTTATTCGCGCAATTCATACAGGCAAATATTACCAAACTGTCATCAAACTATGCGAGTGCTAAAAATATACGTACCATGTTTTGTAAATGCTATGCTATAACAAAGATTTCATTTTTCAGTAGAATCACCATTATATACCCTTATATGTACGCTAGATTAGCAAATTCAAAATACATTTATTAATATTTTAAAGTCACTCAGTCTTTATTGATGACTGATATTTTATTTCTAATTAAAAAGTTATGATTTTGTGGAGACCTTGTAGATATTTTTGTAGGTATTAACTTTTTAAAAATTAATCAAGCTACTAAAAATAAATATCACCCAAAAATATAGATAGAGCTATCTGTATGCGTGTGTGTGTGTGATAGATAATGTATATATATTTTAAAGTATCAGTTTATCAGTTTACTCATTAACCTAATTACTTAGTCAGACTTACTAAGTGCAATCAAATTGAATGACTCAATATTTTGTTGTATGTCATACTGCAAAGCGGTGATGTCTGCTAAGTCACTCGATACACTGATGACGCTACGTTGCGACGTCACGTCGCAGCCTGCTATGTCGAAGATAGGTTGACGTGAACTTTAATAAAATGCATGGAAAAAGAGTTTTCAGCGTTTACAAGACAATGATATAAATTAAATGAGGTGTCAAAACCAAATGCAAATCAAAGTTCATTCAGAAAGTTGTGCGCTTTCATTAATTTTGCTTGTTTAGATTTGGTCTCATTTTCATGCGTTTAATTATTTTTTCAAACAGTCGTACAGTCTAATAACATTTGTTTCTGAATCATGCATTCTCCTGCTGATATTCAGTTGATTTGACAATAGAGTTTAAGTACATAGATTATATGCATACTCGCAATTATTTGCTTATCATGAAGATGTCTATTGACGTCAAGATATTTTTGAAAGAAAGTGTAAACAACGTATAAAGCTTGTTAAAATACAGTATTAATATGGTTTTATGAAGTGTCACGTGAAAATTTTGAGAAAAACAAAATTCAAAACCAGTGTGCGGAATTATGCATTTATGAACATTCAAGTACGTTCTTTTGCATTCGCATTCACGAACATGAACACTGAAAAAAAAAAATTGCGAATAAGAACGCTTAAAAAATTCACACGTTCATGAACGCATTCGCGAATCATTCACAAATGAATTCTGGAATCTATGTATGAACGTACTTCTTGTCGTTCATCTCCATAAACGTATGCATATGTTGCGTGAATAATTCACGAATTCATTTAAGAACGTTTACTGAATGCATATTTTGTGTGGCATATTCGCAGAAGGTTGTAGTAGATAGTTTGAAAAATGCTATTGCGGGTATACCGACAGGAATGTGAACCAAAAAAATCTTTTGACGGGACTTCTAGGTTTTATTTAGGGATATGAAGGACCTTAAGGCCATTTCAATAAGTTTTCGGGACCATTTCGGGATTGTTTTCTGGACCATTGCGGGATTGTTTTGAGGACTTCTCGGGATTGTTTTCAGGACATTTCGGGATTATCCTCGGGACTTTTTTGGGATTATTTTGAGTATTTTTCGGGATTTTTTTTCAATTTTGTGTGGCATATTCGCAGAAAGTTGTAGTAGATATTTTGAAAAATCCTATTGCGGGTATACCGACAGGAATGTGAACCAAAAAAATCTTTTGATGGGCCCTCTAGGTTTTATTCAGCGATATCAAGGCCCCCAAACCATTTAAATCATTTTTCGGGACCATTTTGGAATTGTTTTAGGGACCATTTCGGGATTGTTTTTAGGACTTTTAGGGATTATCTTCGGGACTTTTTTGGGATTGCTTTCGGATAATTTCGCGATTGTTTTCAGGATTATTTCGGTTAAAATCGCCTAGACGGTTAATATGGGTATTTAAAGAAAGTAACTAATGTGGTCTACATTGGTGCCTTACATTTTTTCCATACAATTTTTTTCTGGCTCCAAACGGCGAACTCTTTAGGGCCAAAATACACCCCTGCCGAGGGGCTTACTCCTTTAAGTAAACGTTTTTTCTAAAGAATTTTTGATCGCATTTTTCCTTAGATGAGAACCGGGAATCTATGGTGTGATAGGCCCAGCGCACTTCCTCCACAAAAAAATTTCAAAATCTTCGCATTTTTCAAGGCGAATTTTTTTTTTCTATTTCTTTCTTAAGCACTTCAAAATCTTTTTTATGAAGAGTTGGCCTGAGCAGACTCGTAATGAAATTTTCTGCTAAAGAATTTCTTAAAATTTATGAACTCTCTTACGACCTCACAAATAATGTTTTTAACGAAAATCTCGAAAAAATGGCCAAAAAGACCCTTTTATGAGAGAGCTAACGGGTTAAAATGTTCGACAATGCTATTCTTCGTTTAATTTTACAATTACGCCTTAGCTTCAACAGGCCCCAAAGATCTACTTCTTTAATAACTCATACCGATACTTCACCAATTGAGACATTTTTTATTTAATTACCTGCTTCCACCCCTTTGGACTAATAACGGCATTGTTTCGCAGTTTTTCGTAGAACTCATTGGTGATGATTAAAAATTCTCGAAATATATATTAAACAATCCCAAACCAAAACAAAAGCTTATAATTAATACAAACACAAATACTACTACTACTTGCGATTTTAATTGCCGTGACTTACCTTATCGCCAACTGGCATTGTCAATAAATAAGTGCAAATAAATTTGCAATATTTATTATTGAAATTAACTTATCGTTGGATTTTTCTTTATTTCTTTTGCTGCACAGTGGTATCTTCAGTGGTGAGACATGTTCTTATTTTTAATTCAAAGAACTCAAAATGACGCACTATAAGAGTTCAGGTTTTAGTACAAATAATTTCATAAGAATGACTCAATTTGATTTATAAGTTAAATTATATCATACAAGTGTGATAGCAGCGTGATAACTTGATTGAACCGTAAAACCTAAAGTGGTCTAAGAAATAACAACATTGATACTAACCATGTTTTATGCTCAAGATAGCGTGGATAGTAACAAACTCTTTGCTTTGCACACAGGAAGCACTTTTTTGCTTATAACTATATTATTTTGTAGGCCTGACCCATGACATTTTTTTTTATCGTTTTACTTTTTTTCGAAAAATTTTACTTTGTTATAGTCCAAAGTTCGAACACGTTACAGATTCTTATAGAGCGATTGATGTTTTATTATTTTTATTTAAAATTCTGAAGAAATCTAGCAGACGGTTCAATGACATTAATGCTGTTTTATTGATAAAGAGAGAAATACAAAAACATGACTCTTTGAGACAATTACAACTCATTAAATATACTAGAGTTTACCCAGTGGTTGAAATTCAACCACAAAACCTTATTCTAATTTAGGTACTTCGTTTCTTGAAGTCCCTTCTTTTGATTTAACTATTTTTCCCTTCCATTTTCTATATTTTTCCTTTCCTCACATTCTTCTTCCCTCTGCTTTTTACTCTCTACAATATTAAGTAGCGCAGTCTAAATTCTTATTTTTTAAGTTCATATAATTTTTTAATTTACCTTCTGGGATTTTTTCTGCATTTTCGTTCCTTTCCTTTCCTTTAATTACATTTTCATTCCATTCCTTTCCTTTCCTGTCCTTTAATTTCGTTTCCTTTCTTTGCCTTTCCTTTCCTTGCCTGTCCCTTCCTTTTCTCTGCTTTCCTTTTCTTTCCTCTTCTTTCCTTTGCTTTTCTTTCCATTAGATTCCTTTCCTGTCATTTCTTTTCCTTTTCTTTCCTTTCCTGTCTTTTATTCGTCTTTCCTTTTCTTTCCTTTCTTTTCCTTTCCTTTCCTTACCTTCTCCTTACCTTCTCCTTACTTTCCTTTTCTTTTCTTTTCTTTCCTTTCCTTTCCTTTCTTTTCTTTCCTTTCCTTTCTTTACGTTTTCTTACCTCAAAGTGCTATTCCTATCATTTCTTTTCCTTTTCTTTCCTTTATTTTATATACCTTTCCTTTTATTTCCTTTTCTTTCCTTTTCTTTCCTTTTCTTTCCTTTTCTTTCCTTTTCTTTCCTTTTCTTTCCTTTTCTTTCCTTTTCTTTCCTTTTCTTTCCTTTTCTTTCCTTTACTTTCCCTCCATTCCCGTTCCTTTCCTTTCCTATCCAATGCCTTTATATTCCTTTTCTTTCTTCTTTTATCACTTTCTTTTCTTTCACCTTCTTTCCTTCCCTTGTCATTTCTTTTTATTCCTTTTCCGTTTCCGGCCATGTCCTTTCCTTTTCTTTCGTTTCCTTTGCTGTTCTTTCTTTTCCTCTCCTTTCCTCACCTATTCTTTCCTATTCTTTGCCTTCATTTACAGTCATTTCATTTCTATTCTTTTATTTCTTGCGTCCTTCTCTTCCCATTCCGTTCCTGGAATTTCTTTGCCTTTTCTTTCCTTTCCTTTTCTTTACTTACCTTTACCTTCCTTCCCTATCCCTTGCCTTGATTCCCTGTTATTTCTTTTCCTTTTCCTTCTCTTTCTTTTTCTTTCCTTTCTTTTCCTATCCCTTTCGTTTTCTTCCCTTTTTCTCCTATCCTTTCCTTTCCCTTCCTTCCCTTTCATTAACTTACCTTTCCCTTTCGTTCGTTTTCTCTGCTCATTGATTTAACAACAATTTTTATAGTCTCAAATGACTATACGCCCACTGGCTATGCTTTGTTGCTTTGTAGATTTCTATTATGTATTCCCTCAAGTATATTTTTTACGTAGTTTTTTTAGTTCTTATATCTTTATTCAATTTATTCTCCGCAATGATGAACTTTCGGCGTTGTTATAATTTTATTATCAACTTTGAAGAAATCGCATCACCTCGAGTGTGGCTGCCTCATTTACTTAGATTTTCTGTGTGCAAATTTTCTCTTATCGATCTACATCTTCATCGTACTTTTCTCAGTTCTTCATGTAGTGACATTGTATTATTTTCCGTTTCTTTCACTTTTTTATAAGAAATCGGAAGTAAATTGCAGTACATCGGAAAAAAAATGAAAAATGTCGCAACTCATTCGAACACACGCGCTCTAAAAATATAACAAGAAAAAATACCTAAATATATATTTGTGTAATAACATCACTGACCTTATCTTGGCGTCAGGTGTTCACTAATAAATATTGTGTCTTATCACGCGCATATAGTTACTTCATCATACTAACTAATTAGTACACTATATACCATATATTTATTTAAGCCGAAAAATAATTGCTGTTGTTGAGTTAACTAGATTTTTGTTGATTTAAGCAGTTATAGAACATGCCTAATATGCTTACTAGAAGGATTTTGAGAATTAATTATGTCCATGCGTAAGTGAGTTAGATCATGTAGATATGAAAAACGGATTCATAAATTCATAAAATATGTAAGGCCCCTTTATGCATCTAACCTTAACATCTGTCCGATAAACTAACCTTTTTTGTATGAGAATAAACTTTTAAGGTTAAATGGAAAAACAACGAGTAGTTTGAAAACGTACAACAACATGATATCAGCTAAACCTTGAACTCTTAAAATATCTTTAAAATAAATGATACGATTTTTTGTGAAAAAAAAAAAACAAACTATATCATCATATGATGCTTGTTATGAACATGTATCACATCGTCTAATATCCTAAATTTGTCGCATCACATTTGATTTTGGTGTGATGTGAAGTAATCTTATACGGCTGATACATTAGCGCAAATTCCGAATTAACTCCGCTTTTGGCAGTTAACTTGAGCATAATCTTCATTATAAACTCCCAAAAATTAAGACGATTTGAGAAGCCACAGCAAAATGTTCGCTGGCAACACTCTTCAGATAAATCAATAAAAATTGCAAGAAATACATCGAGTCGAATATTTCTTGCAGTTCACTGCTATTTTCCGCTAGATGTCGCTAGCAATTGTTTATTTTGCAGCGACATCTAACTAGAAATACAACCAAACTGACGGGTTGGACGATAGATGATATAGTAGTTTTAAACCGCAAGTACTACAACCAAAGCCATCTAGTGCGCCAATTGTTAATCTTCAATTTTTGTGTGTCAGTGTAAAATTTGGATCTGATTAAAGAAGATTTGTTGTGTGTATCCATAGCATTACCTATGAAAATCATCTATTCATTTCGTATGACCTGTTCTTTTGATATAATATCACATTGCTATGATCAGCACTTTAACCATATCACAATGTGATATAAGAGATTTCAATAGGCAGACGATGTGATAAACTTGTTTCTGCTTATACCTTAAATAAGTGGTAATGTTTTTTTTTTTTTGGGAGTAATTAGTAATGGTTTTAGTGAAATCACATGTCCATCAACTTGCAAACTACATCATATGACATAACTTATCAAACGAATCAAACCTGTGCGTAAGTGATCACATGACATTTTTTCGCATCACAGAATACGTTTAATGACTATAACGTCACTTAAACGTCATCTCACCCCATCACATCGAACATCGGCTAAAGTTTGTGAAATAAAGATTTTGCGATTTCGTATTATGCTATATGCCAAATATTTTATTCCTCTTTCCAAGCAATCTTGTTTCTGAGGCACGCCTTCAAATAACAATCAGCTCAAAAGTCGTTCAGTTAAATTGTCCTTTGCATGTGACTTGAGAGAACAACTCTTATCAATTGATGTAGCTTAAAGGTTTTATAATATGCAGGGATGGGCATTTTTTTTTTTTAACCATAACCATTTTCGGGATCATTTCGAAACTGTTTCGGAATTATTTCGATACCTACGGTTTCGGGATAGTTTCAGAACTGTTTTCGGAAAATTTCGGCAATGTTTTGGGATCACTTCTCGACCATTTTCGTGGTCGTTTCGGAGCTTTTTTGGGATCATTTTGGTAACATGTTATTTTTGAATAAAAATCACTCAAAATTTCATAAATGATGAATAATTTTTTATTTTTTATTTGAATAATTTTTTATTCAACGTGGCCCAACCCTGATAATATGATGTCATATATATCTGCGATATGACTTTGCATGCGATTTGATATCATACGATCTAAAAATTCATATCATGTGATGTGCTCTAAAATTTTTGTTTCAAATTTTTAAATTCATTGCCGGGTGTGATGCGATATCGTGTTATGCAATGTGTAGATATACTGTATACTTTTAAGGGGTTTTGTTTCAAAGAGATCGCTTGATATTGTCTAAAGATTTTATAAAATGATGTGATATATTTAATGAGATATCATTTGGTATTAAACAAATTTTAAGAGATATGCAGTTAGAACTGTTTTTCTAGTTTTGTATGTGATTATTTGGTGTGATGCTGTGATTTTTCAGCATATGATTAAGATACAGGATGTGATGATGATGCCAATAAGAACAAAAAAAATATTCACAATATTTTATCGAACAGAGTGGTTCCAATGACAAAAAAAAACAATCGGCCTTATACTGATTGACGAAACAAGAGTTGATCGAAAAAAAAGCCAATTTCGATTCCAAAACGGGGGTCGAACAATCAGGACAACCCGAGAAAGTAAGAAGGTATTCTAGAATTTGTGTTGTATACCGTCGATTGCCAATAGAAGATCACGCCCTAATGTATATATGTAAAAAAAACACTTCCTTATTTTATCTGACTTATCTCAGCATGAATTATTGCCTTTTACATCACATTGTCATACTTAGTTGTATATACTTATTAGCATAAGAGTATTATCATGTGTCTTAGACAACTGTTTCAACATAAGATAAATTAACCGACGCCTTTTTTTTAAATTAATCTACAGTAAATTGTTAAAAATCAACAAAAATAAGATGACGCAAGCTGAAGGTGCTTCACGATTGTGTATTTGGGCTTTTATAATGCATACATTCCACCGATGAAGGTGTGCCCCTTGTATTGAAAACGAGTGATTCCCCAAAATTTAAGAGTTTGGCTCTTATTCAGAAAGTACCATAAAAAAAATTAAAAATTTTTTTTTTTAAAAATTGTTAAAAAAATTAAAAATTTTTTTCTTAGTTTCAGTATTTTCTTCTGGCTTTATGTTTTAATTTCATATTTTATGTTGCTAAGGAAAATATCTGATAATTAAATTTTACATTTGCCAAATTTGTTCCTTATTATATTATCAGATGGTATAATCTGTAGCGTTATAATTAGTTTGACGTAAACTAATGTAGGTATTGGGGATGCTGCGAATAGGGAATTTTAGATGTCTAGCCGAATACGAATACTAAAAATAATATGGTGCTAGAATAATAATTATTTCTAATATGCGCAACATTCCTAGCATCCCTGTCTATACCCAGTTGCAAGGAAAAAAAGAAAACACTAATATTTTTTTTTTATTAAAGTTTTGTTACTGTCATAAAATTTTCCTTTGGCAAAAACTAAGAGTAAAATTAAGAAAATCTTTACTCAATTAGCATTATATTTTTATCAGCGCTTTTGTATTGTTGATTTTTTTTTTCATGAGGTGTTAATTTTGTTGCATGCGATAAATTTGTGAAGCACGACACGTGACCCAATATTGCATACATATTTGTTTTGGCAACCAAATCATTTTGGTTTCTTTTTTTCTGTTTTCTTGAGTCGTATTGAAATTATTATGTGTATAGCGTAGAATTTAACATTAATTTGTGAATTTTCGAAATTCTGTAAATGGCAGACGACACGCAGACAAGCAATGTTGGAGCACAAGCGCGAAAAAGAAATAAAAATGAGACGATGAAAAATGGGCAGGCATGGTTTGAAATCATTTACTATATGAAAATGCACAAGAACAGTATAATGTTTGCCCTTCCTACGATAAAATGATAACAACTTTCTAAATGAAAGTTAAAAAAAAATGATATGAGAAAAAAAATATATAAAAAGTAAAAAAGATGTATAAAAATAAGAAAAAAAAATACATAATAACGGAATTAATTATTAAGATTAAATAAAATAATGAACAAAAAAAAACAAAAAAAAAAAAAATAACAAAAAACAAAAAAAAAAAATAACAAAAAGAAAAAAAAATGCCAATAAAATAAAACAGAATAAAATAAAGTAATACCTAATAAAATAAAATAATATAGAATAAAAAATAAATTCAAGAAAAGAAAAAAAATCCTTACTCACTCAAAGGTATATGAAGACGAGTACTGGGTCATCCAAGGTTAAAAAAATATGTAAGGGTAATATCAAAAAAATCGATTAAGAAGAATTTAAGCTACGTGAAGCATTCAACGCACTACAACAATACCTGAGGGACAATTATTTAAAGGTGTCTTCCCTTTTCGCCGAATGTACTGTGGTGAGGTTCTCTCAATTTTATGACGCATTATCGTATCGTTATATTCTTTCGCTAAAACTTTAAAAGAATTGATGTTCTGAAGAGGTTTACCTGTGACTGCAATATACTCATATTAAACGTATCAGACGTTTCAACCAGACATCTGCCTGAAATTATTTACAGATAAATTATACGCAACTGTCAAAATAAAAAAGCAAGAGAGCGAGCGTTGTTATTGAACTCGCAATTCGTGTGTTGTACTCACTAATATGAGCACCAAAAAAAGTTGAAAATGTTCCTCCCCAGTTTGAACACTTACCTTATGAGGTTTTCAAACACATTTTTTTAAATTTTTTTGTCACCCTGTAAAAACAGCGAAATTTGTTTTTTTTCTATAACTTCTATATTTCTAGTTCGATTTTCAAAAGTGATACATTTTTAGAAAGGTATTCACCAAGGCAATATTTCATCTATAGAAACTTTTAGCCCTTCATGCCCAGTTCAGTTTTTATTTCATTTATACTAAAACCAACACCCTGTATTAAAAAAATTAGTAGTGGTGAAGCAAGTGTCTACTTAAATGTCATTCACGTGTCATTATTTATTTCATAAAAGTCTCTTATTAACATTATTTAAAAATAT
>CAXKVI010000016.1:702500-745000 GCA_964058755.1 Campiglossa producta | reverse complement strand
AAGTTATCAATAAATAGATAATTAAGTACATTTGTTTATTACCTTGTTCGGAGAGAATCACATTGCAAATGTAAACAAATGTTTTTTTTTTGTTGTCCCTGCATATATTTGCTTGGTGTTTACAGTATTCTAAAAAAGTATTGGAACTTTTATAACATAGACCATAAAGTAATTTAAGAGTATTGAATATTCTAGAATTTTTTTTGCAAGTCTGGTTTGTTGTTGTGAGTCACAAAGAGCAAGATGTTGTTGTTGTAGAGCGGCAGTGAGCAGACTGAGACACTACGTGGCGATGGCTGTTCTAGGGCCTAGTCAGTGGAGCGTCTTACTTCGATAACTCCAACGGTTTCGGAGTTATCGACCTTTTGGTGGTTGAACAGGAGTGACCAAAAAATAATGATCTATTGCAGGGACGGATCCTGGATTTTTTGAAGGGGGGAGGGGGATATCATTTTTTTTTTTAATTTCGAGCACATTTTTCATTCACAGTTTTTACTATATTTTTTGTGTTATTTTCCCTTTATTTTTTTTGCAATTTTTCTGCATTTTTTGTGTAATTTTTACTATATTTTTTAGTGTATTTTTTTTTGTAAATTTTTACTGTATTTTTTGTGTAATTTTCACTATATTTTTTGCGCAATTTTTGTTATTATTTTGGGTAATTTTTTACTATATTTTTGGAATAGTATTTACTATAATTTTGTGTAATTTTTACTATATTTTTGCGTTATTTTTTCTATAACTTTTGCTGTATTTTTGCATAATTTTTGCTATATTTTTTGTATAGTTTTTCTTAAATTTTTTGTGTAATTTTTATTATATTTTTTGTATATTTTTACTTTGTTTGCGTAACTTTTACTATATTTTTTGTGTAATTTATATTTTTCGCGTATTTTTAATGTATTTTTTGCTTAATTTCTACTTTATTTTTTGCGTAATTTTTACTATATTTTTGCTGTGAATTACTGTGAAAAATGTGATTTTTTGGCTCTCGAAGGGGGGGGGGGGGGGGGAAGGGGAGGACAACCTGAGAACCACCCCCATGGATCCGCCCCTGATCAATCGAAATTTAATGAATTTTTATAAAAAAAGTGGGCGTGGTCGTGAGCCGACTTAGCTTGTTTTGCAATGCGTATACTCTATAGCTCAATAGTACACTTCGTACCAATTTGCATCGCTTTATCGTAAACGGTTCTGAAGTTATTAGGATTCGAATATAAAAATATATTAATATCAAAATTTTGTGGAAAATCGTATTTGAATGATAAAGTTATATCGTTCTTCCTACGTAAATCAATGCGAAATTGTGTGTTCAGCTTTTCTACCGCGTTTCCAGCCAACCTTTTTAAAAAGTGGGCATGGCCAAAAGCAACTTTTCTTATTTTGAATGCGTGTACTTTGTATGCTTCTTACCAAGCTTTATCATTCTAGCGTTAACCTTTGCAAATTTGTTTCTTAAAAAGTGGGCGGCGCCACGCCCATTTTGAAATTTAAAATAAAAATCAATGCCAGAGCATTGTCTCTTTTTGGGCGGTTTGTTTTTTAAATTAGTGATACCTAAAAAAGGCATTAGAGGCTGTACAGAAACATATATCACTGTTAACTTAATGTATAAAAAAATTTGTCAACTTTTATTGCCACCACTGTAAATGTGATTCTAAACTTTACGCTGGGCATCTAGAAATGCATCGCTAAAAATCGTATTCAATTCAATGCAGCTGGTTTTAAATGATGCGTGAACAAACATATAGACCGAAAAAAATTCTAAAACCATCTGATATGGCTTCTATTACTCTAATAAGGACCCCATTTTTTAATCTTTAATCTACAAACATTGACAAATACAATTTAAAGAAAATATAAGAGAGTTGCAATACTTTTGTCTGTCACTGTATGCTTTTCTCTCTGTGTATTAATCTAGTGCATTTGCATGCCGGGTTCGTTTGGTGCCAAATAAATATGCGTCAGCAAATTATTGGCCATGCGGTAGCACTTCAGAAGAGGTTACACACAAAATATTGATTGAAATAAAGTTTTTATTGTAAAGCGAAGGTCAAATTGCAATTGAAATTATTAACCCTTCAAAGGCCAGGCTGACTGTTGCCAAGTGCATTTTTGTTAAAAATGTAACTCTTAGTCCTCTCAGATATTCTTACCTAAAGAAAAAAGCATTATTTCCAATTTTTACTGAACCTAAAAAGTAGATGTTTCCAAAGAAAGAGTCCCAGTGGGAAAAGGTAATGTTTGGTAATGTATAAAGTAATGTATACAGCGATGTCATAGGAAAAGTAATGTATTTGAAAAATAAATCCTTACAACATACATTACATCGATTGATTATTCATGCCTCTTTTCATGGATGAAAAAGGTAATGCATTACCTACTTTCCCATTGGAGTACAGGCGTTTTAAGAATTGTTCATAAAAAACCTCTTCAAAAACCTTTTTCATAGAAATTCAAGAATATTTCTTAGAAAATAAATATTTTCTGAACCTGTTTTTAAAATGAATGCTAGAGAAATAAACACACTAAGTTCCAAAGATACGCTTACGTATACTAATTGTCAGAAAAAAAAATTCAATGCATTTAATTAGTGGATATTTGTTTTCAAATTTTTGGTGAATACCCTACTATTTGAACTTGTTCTATTGTTTTGCTAAGGTTATTTGTCTTTAACAAATGTCAACTCGCAAAACAGCTGATCAAAGTCAAAAACATACCTTGACATTAATCAACGAACTGGAAATTTAGAAGAAGCAAACAAAAGTTCTGTTGGTTTAACATTGAGTTCAGAAAGGAGAAAAAAGTAAAAATGCAAAAAAAAAGTCATTAGTTTAAACAGAGCCGATTTTTAAATAATATTTTTTTAAACGAAGAAAAAAAGATACGTCAGTATTCTCAATCTTAAGGCTGATTAAATAGAGCTGGAAAAAAAAAATACTAAATACAAAAACGGTAAAGATGAGCTTCAACAATTTCGATAAAGCTCTCCAAAACTAAAATTCAATTAGGCCGTCTTGGTACCACTTCATCACAGTCGTTCCATGATCTAAAAATATTCTTTGAACCACCTGTTAAGCACTAAAAAATCACGATTTTATAATCCAGAAAAAAAAGTTTTCAATTCAACTTAAAATTAAACTGAATGTTTTAGTGTGATGACAATCGCTAGACGCCTCTCTGACAGTTCTGTTGTGTTTAATTGCAGTTGTCACAAATAGCTGTTAATTGCATGGAATTGAGGTTTGAAATAATGCGATAATAATCGTCGTGCTGAAATGGATGTTGTTTTCTAGTATGGAAACAATTGTTTAAATAATTGCTAGTATATATGAGTCAGTTGGAAGTTCTAGTCTTGGTTCTATGTTGCTATGCATATTATTAGCTGACTGTTGGTTATTGCAATATAGATATTTATATCAGACACGAAAACATTATTAAACTACAGTTGCAATTGCTATGATAATCTTAATTCAATTTAAAATTATTATTAATATGAAAAGGTGTTAACTAATTACTTAATAGGCTTTCAGTTCTATAGTTATCACTAAAAAAATTATAGTACGGGTATGTCAGGCATATGAATATAAATATCGAATTAATATTGAATTTATTGTACCAACAAGGTCTGGTTAAATATGTGAAGATCTTAACTGGTATCTTAATTTTTTCGCTGCGGCCGATTACAAAAAAAGTACCCAATATTATCTAGAAAACCTAAAAATGTTTTGTGAAAACCCTCCTGGAACGCTGCTGAAAGTTCTAAGAGATGTCTCGAACGCTCAACCCAGGTGTCTACCATGATGCCATCGTATACTTATACCTGCTAGCGTCACATTACAGATTTTAAGGAATTACACCACATTTTCTCACGTTGCCTCGCCATATTTGAGTGCTGAAAGGAGGTGTCTACCATTATGCCATCGTGTAGTTATGCTTAACGGTGTCTAATTACAGTTTTGTTGATGTGTAAACATCTATGCATCGAAAGCCTTAAAGTCAGTGTGGGACTTAAACCAGCACTAAAACTCCTACCGTCATGTACCGATCCCCCGGTACTACCGTGAAGTATTCCGTCGGGAGGTGGTTTGAGCACTAGGCTCAACGTCTGTTGGTCATCGTAAAACGTCCATTTCAGTTCTTGACTGGGGATCTTTTTCTAGGAATTTTTCTTTCTACTAGCTGGGAGTGTTATTGAAAAAACGTCAGTCTTGTTCAAGATTATAAAAAAATGTATGATTATAAACTTACGTACATAAGTACAACTTACTGCATTTTTTTACCATTCGTCGTAACTGCTGCATGTTGTCGTCGTCAGGAGATTGGATTGCCCATGTTTACAATCCACAGCTACGCTTTCCTTTCCCTAATAGGTTCGACGGTTGGAACGGCCGTGGTTCCAATACCGCATCTGGTTAAATCGACAATGTTTTCAATCAGACGCTTGCTCGTACACGGCTGTCATGACAGCCAGGGCAGTTGGAGAGGCCGTGTTTCCAATCTGCTCCCAATACTTATATTTTAACTGCGCAATTGGCTCAGGTATGGATCGCGACACTTACTCGTATAACAGCTGTCATGGCAGCCAAAGTAGTGTGTATACTGTAGTGTGTAGGCTATGGTGTGTAGGCTGTAATGTGTAGTGTGTAGGCTGTAGTGTGTAGTGTTTAGGCTGTAGTGTATAGGCTGTAGGCTGTAGGCTTTAGGTTGTAGGGTGTAGGCTGTAAACTGTAGTGTGTTGGCTTTAGTGGGTATGCTTTAGTGTGTAGTGTATATGACTCAAAGACAAAGTGATAAATGACTCATAGACGAATCATATATGACTCATGGACGTCTTTCAAACGACTCATGGATAAGACATAAATTGTTCATGGATGAATCAATTTTGAATCACCTAAGAGTCTATCATCATTTTTGACTCATCCATGAGTCATTTATGATTCATCCATGAGCTATATATGACTTGTCTTTGAGTCATAGTCAATTTTGGAAGTTTTGGTACATACCTACGCCGTATGACTTTTTGTAAATACGCGGCATTGCGCGCCGAACGACGATATAAAACCAAACTTGAATTCTAACGTAAATCATTTTAAAGTGAACCCTAAACAATATTGGTTATAGTTTTGAAATACTTCCTTTGTTTAACAAAAAGTAAAGATATTTTGATGGACGAAGCAATTATAATTTTTTGAAAAAAATGTGCAATATTAAAAGTAGTGCTCCAAACGATATCGGCATAAAACCCCCGTTGTTAATATCGACATTTTTGCATCTAATGCAATATTATTTCAATGTCGTCATATGCAGCTGTATTTTTGAATAAAACAAACAAAAATATACATATGAATATATGCATGTAGCTTTGTATGTAGGTTAGGGTGGTCCTTATTTGTAAGGAGACAATTTTAACATTAGATTTTCGTAGGCTCAACCCCTAAGTCAATAGTACCTAATATAGCAACAACAAATTTTTATCCCGATTGGAGATAGTTTAGTTGTGTCGCAGGATTTCGATTCTGAGTATTAGATAAAAAGAAACATTTTTTTTTTGAGTCTCCATGGGATAGTCTGAACTTTAACCCCTCTGCGATGAGCCTTAGGCGTTTCCAATCGGAGCCAGATTTTCGATCTCGTATTTTAGGTAAAAGGAAAAATCACTTATTTTTTGAGTCTCCATAGAGCAATCTGAAGTTTGACCCCCTGCGACATGCCTAAACCATCTTAAATCGGGATACAAATATTTGTGCGATACAGTTGACCTCGGTGAAACCGATCTAGGGGGTGAGACTAGAAAAAATACTTCTTTTGATTTTAAAGACCACCCTAATGTATGTATGTCAAAATTTTGCACAGCTGATTTATTAAAAACATAACAAATGAAATATGTATTTTTAACCACATTTGACGCCTGAGTTCATATTCTCAGCATACAACAAAAGTATAATCAGCCAGATTTGCATTCATGTTAACGTAACCAACAAAATTCTTACGCAGACAAATTGCTGCAACGATAGATTTATTGCCGCTGTTGACGACAATCATTAAGTCCAACACAAACAACTGGCAACATGACGTTGAAATGCATAATTTTTGACGTTTATATTGGAATGTGCAGTTGCAACTGTAAAATCACTCAGACAGATTTATACTTTATTTGAATTGATACATTATGTAACGTGATAAAGTTATAGTGAGATGCATTTGCATAAGAATAAATATTTGAACTGTATATGTATGAATATCTAAAAACTTCTACATAAGGCCGTTTTACTTCCAAAATGTTGCAAGAATATTTTGTGCAAAAATATAAATTTTTATGGTCGTTCCATAAAACTTACGCCAGTCATCCCTTCATAGCGAAACATCTTTCGAAAACTCCAATTATCATTTAAACTGCTGCAACAGGGCCCATGATTCCAAGCCTCATATCAGGATACGTCCAAAGAAAGAATTATTGTGGGTCATTGTGTGGCTTTTCAAATCATCTTAAGAAAAGTAAGACTTTATGTTTCTATGTAATCAAGTGCGCTTGTTTACTATATTCTTTCCAACACCTTCTGACGTCAATTGCCAGCAGTTTGAAAACATGCAAGATTAGTAAATATGAATAGTAGGGTGGTCCTTATTTGCTGAGAGACAATTTTATCGTCAAATTTTCTAAATCGATAGTAATATAGCCGAAGGTATCACACACAAATTTTGGTAGCGATTGGAAATGATTGAGGAGTGTCGCACGGGGGTCAAAGTTCAGATTGTCCTATGGAGACTAAAAAAATTAAAACGATTTTTCTTTTTATCTAATAGTAACTCAAAATCGATAGCACTTTGCTCGAAGATCGTACATACATAGAAAATTTTGTTCAGACGACCCCCTCCAACGACACGCCTTATGCGTTTCCAATCAGAACAAAGTTTTCAATGAAATATCTCCAACCATAGTGCTATCGATTTTGATTATTAGATAAAAAGTAAAATTTTTTTTTTCAGTCTCCATCGGGTAGTCTGACCCTCCTTATTCTGAGAGAGAATAATTGAGACATTAAAAGATTTCCGATCTAAGCATCGGAACTAGGACAGGACATATGAAGATAGTCAAGAACTTCATAAATGGTCCTATATTGCAAGTAAGTGATGCAATAAATGCTAAGCTCAGGATCACGCGAAACATTGAGATTTCAATCGTAGTAGCGAAAATCGATGCAATAGAAATCTGTGGCAGAGAATTCCTCTGAAGAGGACTCTCCTCTAAGCGAATCTACATTATGTCGGACAGTCAGGCCGCCCAATGTGTCTTGCAGTATTACACAAGCTTGTTGATGAGTGCGTCATAGTCCTTAATGATCAGGGGGCCAAAAACAAAGTTTTGTTAGGTTGGGTCCCAGGTCATGAAGGACATGACGGCAACGAAAAAGCGGACCACCTTGCAAAACACGGTGCTCTAACAGCATTTTATGGTCCCGAACCCTTCTGTGGTCTCACCGAGGCCCATGTAAGGGAGACCATAAGCAACTGGGAAGACAAACAGTTTAGGCAGCATTGGCTTAGCAGCCTAGGACAGAGGCAGGCCAAACTCTTTATAGAACCATCGCAAAGAGCATAGGCCAGGCTCATAAATCTATGAAGGGTGGATCTAAGACCCCTCACTGGGTATTATTCGGGACATTGTAGTCTTCCTGTAGTCACCTGAGTATAGAGATACAACAATTTGTCGGTTTTGCGAACTGGACGATGAAACGCCGGTTCTCATACTCTGCGAAAGACTTTTGTTTAATTGTTAAGTCTTGTATAAAGTTCGAGAATTTTTTTAAAAGATATGTATCGTCGCTCGCTTTCCAGAGGCATGATTATGCCATTTTTTCAGTTTTGAGTTAATACCATCACGTGCTTAACCTCTCGTTTCCATACGATTCACAAAAATCCTTGGTCTCCAAAGTACAAGGAATTCCCGGAATGCCGTTTTTATGAATGTGTAGTTCAATCTCTGAAAATTGTGCCACAAAAACGAATGTGCTACATATTCATGTTTCTGGCGCAACAAAAATATTGAAAAACTGAATTTTTAACTTTTTAAAATGTTCGATTTGCCAGAAACATGCGAAAGCATGCGGCCATGGTGTCCCTTTTTGAGTACAACACATTCATGTTTGAGGCTAACGAAAATTAAAAACAAAATTACTTTAGAAATATTCGAAAGATTAATGTGGCAAATCTCGATTAATTGAAGGATATTACGTAAAAACTATATCAGTGGAAAGATTACACAGCCCCACAGAAAAAAAAGTGGGATGTTCTACGGAGGAGACAGGTCAAACCAAATGGAGTTTAGGTCGCTGAACACGAATCCGTAGTTAGAATTCAAAAGTCATGTTTGTGGCAAGCGAGCAGCGGTATGTAGTAATTGAATTTTTTTTTTTAATATATAGATAACATTATTTCTCTGCAACCCCGTATCTACATATCTGCATGTTGGCTGAAATGCAGTCACGCAAGCATTCCATGCACAAATATTTCATGCATGGCTAATACCACTTAGGTATTTAGCTATTAAATATGCTTCATTTCTTTCGCTTATATGTCATAACTGCCTTTTTGTTTTTATATCAGATTAATTACAATTTAAAAATGTTGATTTACTTAATATAAGTTGAAAATAATTTGTTTTTTTTGTTCGCTTTTTGTTTTTAAAGGCACGCGATTGCAATTCCAAAAATAAATACTACAGTAGGTGGCAAAATTATAGCACCCTGGCTTTTATCAAATAAGTATTTATTTATAATTTTCATTTAATCAAAAATTAATTTAAAAACTAAAAATATTTAACAGTAATGTTTTTTTTTTTTAATTACATTCTAATTAAAAAAGTAGTTTTTTTTCATAGTTTCTATATACAGTTTGAAATTGTTTTATTTAAATGTTCTCATATAAAAAAGTTGTAAATTTTCTTAAAATTTGTAGCTGTGCTTTTGTTTTGTCGAGGACTGTATGCATGTTAATACCCACGTATGCAGTAAAATCTCAATAAAGGCAGACAGTTTTATTTAAGGTATTCCCCCATTTATGTCGTCATTTAACGATAACAAATAAAGACGACAGAATTGATTGATGATTTAATTACTTTGCAGACAGTGAATAGAGACGAAAAATGCATTTGAGAAAGTTTCTTTTTATTTGGGAGGTTGCTATTTATTGAAAAAAAAAACAAGAAAGAAAACCCTAGTTTAATAAAAGAAAGAAAACAAATAATTATTTAAATACTAATAAGTGAAGTGGATTAAATAATAAAAAGAAAATAATATTAACTGCACTTAATAATGATAATTTTATAATTTTTCCCATTCTCACATCACAAAAAAATTGACGGCATGAAAGTGACCTTCAACAACTCAACGCCAAACGACAAGCCTTTAGACATAATTTATTTTTGGTATTTTGAATTTCATATTTTTTCTTATATCTTATTGCTACGAAACACAAAATAGACATACATAGAAGACTGGGCCAAAAACGATTTTTTTATTTTATTGAATGGCGAAAAAGGTTTCTAACCTTAGGGCCGCTTGCATAAAAGCTGATAACGACTAACCGGAGTTTAATTGACGTATTTTGTATGGTTAGCTGTCAAGTTAATCACCGATTAGGCTTAATCGGCTTTTATGCAAGTGGCCCTTAGTATTAAATTTAAAGGTTAATGAACGAAAAAAAATTAAAAAAAAATTAAAATTAAATAAAAACAAGTAAGGAAAGCTGTCTTCGGCTGTGCCGAAGGCTAAATACCTTTCATGAATAACCGTCACGATTTTGATCCCAGTACAGCCTGTGTGAATTTAACTTTAGCTCATACCGAAATTATCGGAACTGTCGATTATATGGGGGCGATGTGTTCTGTTGGTCCAATCTCATTGATTTTTAACATCGACATTCCACTTTCTAACAGAGCAATAGGTACGAAATTTCACGACCCTACCGATATAATTACAGGAGTTATAGCCCAAAATCCGTTTATCGGAATGATAAACATATAAAATATGATTTTCAACATCGAAATTTCACATATAAAAATTGTGATGCTTCCAAAATTTCACGTTCCTACGTGTTTAATTACAGTAGTTATAGCCCAAAATAGGTTTATCGGAATAATCGGTTGTGGGAGCTAGATGTAATATCGGTCCGATCTTGCTGGTTCCGACAAATGATTCCTATATTGGAAAATGATAGCCGCATACCAAATTTCAGCCAAATATCTCAAAAACTGAGGGACTAGTTTGCGTTCAAACAGACAGACGGACATGGCTAAATCAACTCATCTCGTCATCCTGATCATTTCGGTATACTTATTGATGGGTCTATCTCTTCTTCTTCTTATATTTACAAACATCGGACCAAAGTTATAATACCATTTCATGTTCATGAAAGGTATAATAAAAGTAAAATAAAATACAATAAAAAATATAATAAAATGAAATAAAGTATGAAAAAAAAAAAATTAAAAATAAATAAAAAAATATACAAAAAATTAAATAAAATGAAACTTAATAAAATAATAAGAAGTAAGAAAATAAAATGAAATTTAAAAGTTAATTAAATTTATACCTCGTTTTGTTTGGAAACGCCTTCGTATCAATTTTTTCACTCATAAGTCTATCAATTTCCTAATTCGGTCGTCAGGTCGGATACTTAAGTTATCCTATGGTGGTTTTTGGGCCCACCGCAGAAGCAGCATCGTCCGTCATCCAAAAACGTTTCAGAAACTTCCTTGGTAATAAGTAAATGTGACGACCATGAACAAACTATAGTGGATCTCTTGTAGAATTACCGTAGAATGGCTCTGGAATATCGTTGGAAACCCCATTTCTTACTACAAAAGTTTTGCGATCAGTGCATGCTCATCGACTATTGTTGTTCTTTGATACGCGGAACAAACCCTGACAATTACAGACGACGCAGTTCGACTCATAGTTGTAGAATTTTTGTGCAATAAACAATTATTAAGCGCAAAATTTGTAATTTCTTTTTTTTCATCAGTTATCTAAAAAACTCGAACCTAATAGCAAAAAAAGGGTCGCTGATCTGTAATGAGCGCTGAAAACTACGCTAGAAACACTTTTTCACTACTCATGTCCAAAACCTTAGATTATTTGTTATTGTTATTTGTTTCAACAGCAGCTGCTTCCTCACCAGTTCTAGCCTACTTAATTTTTCTTATTAAAGCCCGGTTTTTCAGTGCAATTTCGTACTGAAAAACCGGGCATTAGTCCCGGTTGCAGATTAAGTACGTTATCTCTTAAAGTGGCATATACTATTGCAGGAAAGCTTTCTGAAACAGATGCTATAAATCTTGACTTTTATTTTAATGAAGAAAAAAACGTATTATGCGATATATCAACTATATACCAATTTGTGGTCTGGTGTTTGGAATATTTTCCTACAAATTTTAGGGATCTACAAATTTATTGCCGACTCTGAATGGCACCTGCATAGCAGATAAATTTTATTCATAAAAAGCTTTTCATGGCAGAAATATATTCGGAGACTGCCAAACTACTGTCCGCTTTTCTCACGAAGTATTTTGAAAGAGTTTTCACTGAAAAAAATGTATTGCCGACTCTGAATGGCACCTGCAAAGCAAATGAATTTTTCATGAAAAGCTTTTCATGGCCGATATATATTCGAAGACTGCCAAACTATTGTCCGCATTTCTCGCGAAGTATTTTGAAAGAGTTTTCAGTTATATGAAAAAATAATTTTGATTTGTTATTTTCAATGTGTATGTACGCTCTTTCGATTTTTGAGAGTTTTCTTCTGGACAATTCTAAACAACCTGATGTCAAGATTAGTGGTCGGAAATAAGAAAACGTTCGCTTTGGTCTAATGCTTTTATGATATTTTGAAGGGGATGGTATCGGAGTGATATCTGTCAAAGGGTTATTGTAATCGTCAACACTCCGCTAAATCGCAAGGGCTTATTTTATTGTTAAGAGCACTTGTACAAATTAGCTAACTGGGCTTACTCTCCTAAGAGACTAGTAGCACAACTGGTAGCTTAGCATGTAGAGCTGTTTCTACGGAATGTTCTTTTCGCTTGTGCATTAATTTGCTTATTTTTCTCATATTTTTGCACTTAGTACCATGTATATTATAATATTTATAACATATGTATATTATGTATTTATTTTCTCTTGTATAAATGATTGACATTTTCTTCGCGCCTTTTCTTCTATGTTCCTTCATATGCCGGCACGTTTTGTTGACGTGATTCTATAGAATGCACATATTTTTGACAATTATAAAAATAATTAGGTGCTCAATTAGTACTATGCTAAGTTCATATGCACCGAAAGGGAAAGACAGTTCTTTCTTTTCAAATCTGAGCTGAAGTCAACATGGTCTAGGAAAGAGACCAATATACTTTCAATACTTTGTTTTGGAACCTTTAGCTATTCAAGAACTTTTTTTCTTAATATTATGAAATGGTTTAGGGGAGTTCTGTTTTAAATTTTGAAGTTTACCCCTATTGTTGATACTTTTCGTCGTCTCTTGTGATCGCAATTAAAAGTGTCTTGAAAGAATATTATATACAGCGTAATTTTCAAAAAAAAATCACCTTCGTTTCGTTAAAAAGAAAAATATATAAAACTCGATAATAGAAGTGAAAAAATGTGTGTTAACAAGTTTTGTCCACATTTATGGCATCATCTTGTGTGAGTCACGTTTTACCAATAATGTTTGACAGGTAATAATATTATGAGTAAACACTCTTTACCTATATCCATAACGATATTTAATTCTCACCCACTTTCAGCTAAATAATAGAAAAAGCGTGTGGTAAATGACCAATGTTAACGATGGTGTGAAAACGAATTCTTTGTCATTGTCACGAACTTGGTCGACTTCGAACTACAATAACAAAACGAAAGACATACCTACTCATTTCTTATTTTTCCAGTTAAGTCACTGATGTTGACAATTTTTATTAATGCTTTTCGTGGAAGACAAAAGGAAGTGGTTTTTTTATATTTAGCAACTCTTATTTAAATTTATATTTAGCTATCTTATCTAAGATATGTGCCAAAAAAGGCTTTATTTTAAGATTTTGTTTGTTTACTTTTAAAGACAATTTTGGCGATGCAAACATTTTTCAGAAAAATATGTGACTAAGTGACAGGTTTGTGTCATTTACTCTCCGACAAAACCATTGTTTTATAACACTTGGCTTTCTGCAAATGACATCAAGTTTTCTATTTCAGTTATGACTTCATTTGAATGCTGTGAGCTATGAGTATGCAGCTAGAGATGTGCCGAATAATGAAATTTCGGCGAATGTCGTAATTTTTGCGGATATCCTTACCTATAATAAACTTGTAACTGGTTGCATTACTAGACTACAGCCTTTAGTTTAAAGTTCTCCTTTATTTAGATAACTCAACCGGTTTCAGAGTTATCGACGAATTTTAATATCTTATCATGTTTTGGAGATATCTTATAAAATGTTGAAGGAAAATGTAGAAAGATGGCTTGATCTATTCAAATTTGGACAGGTCTACACTGAACCAAAACGTACATTTTTAAAAAAAGTTACTTAGAAGTTTCAGCTGATTTTTCTTAGAATATAAAAATGTGTTCATACTCATTCTAGGAATGGGATTTACAATTTAAGAATAGGTTAACGCATTCTATGAATGGGTTCATAGATTTTAAGAAACAATATTTGTATTCTAAGAAATATTCTTAAATTTCTCTTAAAAAAGGTGTTGGAAAGGTTTTCATGAACGTTTCTTAAAATCTATGCACTTTTTGGAAAGATATGCTCTTTTGGTTCTGAGTGTCAATTTTTGTATAAAACTTGGTTTTGCGAAATAATGGCAACTATGCGAAAATTTTTGGGTTCAATTCGGTACTTTTAACGATAATTTCTGAACTTTTTTGTTATCATTTCGGCTTGGTTTTCAAGATAACTTCTAGACTTTGTTGAGTTCATTTCGGGATGGTTTTTGGGACTATTTAGGGACCATTCCTTTTTTCAGATAATTTAAATAGTTTTTCGGAATATGTTTCGGAATTTTTGTAGATCATTTCGGGATTGTTTTCGGGATTATTTTGAAACAATTTCGGGAGTATTCTGCGATCATTTCTGAACTTTTTTGGGATCATTTCGGGATGATTTTCGGGACTGTTTTTGGATAATTTCAGTATTTTTTCAGAATATTTTTTCGACTTTTTTGGGATCCTTTCGGAACTTTTTCGGGATTTTTCGGGATCATTACGAAATGATTTTATGAAACATTTTGTGACTTTTTCTGGACCGTTTTGGAAAAAGTGGTCCAGAAAACCGTAATACGGAAATGGTCCCTAAAAGTTCCATAAATGAATAAAACAAAGTTAGGAAATGAACCCGAAAAAGTCTGGACCATATCCCAAAAAAGTACTAAAATTGTCCCAAAAAAGTGCCGAAATAGGCCCAAAATAATTGCAAAATCTTCCCAAAAAAAACCGGAAAACGATACCGAAATGGTGCCGAAAAAGTTTCAAAATAATCCCAGAAAAGTCCAGAATGATCCCGAGAGATTTGGCAACTCGGGATATGTTGGTATGTGATATGAATGGTACTGAAAAAGTTCAAAATTATCTAATTATGGCATCCGTCAAACATTTAATCGATATGTGTCGCTTCAACCCTGCTTCGAGTTTTGATTTCGGTTTCAATTAGGCGAACATCATAACATCCCTAGTAAAAACACATGTTAATTTTTTTCAGATTAAGAAAAATGGTACAGCCCTCTAAGCGGAACTAACAAGAGATTATATAATCCGCGATTGTGAGCGATTTAAAAAGGGCATAGGGAACAAAACACCGTTTGATAACAATAGAAGATTACAAGGGCATCCAAAGCAAGAGTAATGAATTAAATAATCTAAAAAAAAAAAACTCAAAACAATTTGAAAACAAAGAGAGCGGAAAAACAGCAGCTTAGAAAAAAAATATAAACACATGATAGGTATGTAAAGTACTGAATAGCAAGTAATGAGAGAGAATGTCGCAGTGCATTTCAAATGCAAATTTACCGAACACAAGAAAAAAAAAAAAACAACAATACGAAATTGATAAGAACAATGAATGGTGTTATAAAAACATGTGGCTTACAATCAGTGTTAGAAGTACCAACCGAAGAGCAAAGTGGTAGTAAACTATAAAATAAGTAGTATATAAGTAGTACATATATACATATATAGTAAAGTCTTGTCGAGGCCACATGCTTCAATAGGAGTTAAGGAAGATGATGTTTAACATCATGTCATATTTGTGCAGTACATTTCTTTGGAAGCTAGGTACATATGAACATTGATTTCTAAATTGTTCTAAATAAAGTAGTAAATCTACTACTCTTGTAGTAAAGTTCTATCGCTATACATATTCAATTACTGTAATCAGTAAAGTCAGCCGTGAAAGAGCGTGTTCAACTCAACACTTGCTTAGGTCAGTTTTACAACAAGCGCTAAGCGGGTGTGCCCTTTCTTTACTCCGCTTGACTATTGTTCTATTTTGGATTTGATAGACAAATATGTACTAGCTCTCTGGCGCTGTAAGTGAGAAAAATCATTGACTGTTATTGAAATGTGGATTTCATGTAATTAGTATATATTCAGTTTTGAGATCGAGAGCTAACGATGTTGTTGTAACTCGCTGACAGCGGCAGCGGTGAAAAAAAAACGTACAATTCGTGTGGGAAGGACGTGCGGGCATAAAAAATTTTTTGATTTTGATAAGCGATTGATGGCTTGTAACTTATTAAGTTAATAGGAAATAAAAAAAAATGTTTTTTTTAAAGATAAAAAATAAAAGAAAGTGTAAAAGTTATATAAAAAAAGCCCGCGTGTTGCATAGTACACGTAATAGAAGTTAACTTCTTAAATTAAGAAAAAGTACAACGAAAAATTATGAATATTCAAGTACTATAAAGTGTGCTATGTAATTGTCATTTCGTTTTATTATCGATGACTAATCGCAAAAGAGCAAAACGGAGAATCAAATGGCGGGTTAGGGCTCGACATATCAACCAAAGTTTTCTGTTTTAAATTAATTTAGATAAAGCTATCCATATTTTGGATTGTTAAAAAATGTCAGTAGGTTTGCGAGATATACGAAGGAATCAATAAAATAGGTGACAACCCAGCCTGAAAATATCTTTGTTGGTATGCGGCTGAAAATAGCTTTCATTTGATACTCAATTGTCTTAGTTTGCTTAAAGAAACAAATTTTTTTACAAAATTTTTCAAAAATTTTTTTTAAATTTATATTCGAAAAAAAAACGGAAAAGATACTTTTGAAAACGGTTTCTATATTCCTTCTTCGCACGTCAATAACATGACTTTCTAATTTAAAGAAAAAAAGCTTACACAAAAAAAATTGCGAATTCAAACCCGTATATCTCGGTAACCATCCAGTATTTATACGCTACCTTTAAGCCTGATTTAAATAAAACTTCAAAGGATCCACTTCTCTACAAAGTTTGTGGAACGTAATGTGGGGTTCATGCTAGGCCTGCATTTTGCATTATCCTCACATTTTAGTATTTAGCCCAAAATGCAGCATTTATTTCTGCATTTACCATACAAATTTTGAAAGCTTACTGCCAATCGGGTTCTTTACCCACGAACACACTTTTATAAAAGTATAGAGTTTATCCGGAAAGGCAAGCATACTTCCACTTGCGGTGTAGGAACGCACCTTAAACATTCGAATATTAGCTAAATGCACATTTACTTAATGCAGCAGCATGAATGCTCTTCGAACGCTTACGTCCGAAAATAAAAAATGCTGCATAATGTACTGTTCATGCTGAGCCTGCATTTTACATTTTAGCATTTAGCCTAAAATGCAGCATTTTTTCCATACAATTTTTAAAGCTAATCGCAACTAAATGCTACATACTTTATTTCAGCATTTAGCACCTTCGAAGATACAGTACGTACAAAAATTTCCTTGTATGAACAAAAAGTAAAAAAAAAAGTGTTGCATACTTCTGGGAGAACCGCTTTTCATATTAGGGTATCTTCTCACTAAGCAAGTCAACGTTCTTATGCAAACATTTTTCCTGTTAAAAATTGCAAAGTCGATTTCTTTACCCACGAACTCCTTTTAGAAAATAAATGGAGTTTATGTGGAAAGGCAAGCATACTTCCATTTGCGATGTAGGAACGCACCTTAAACATTCGAAAATTAGCTAAATGCACATTTACCTAATGCAGCAGCATGAACGCTTTTCGAACGCTTATGCCAAAATGTATGCAAAATGTTGCATTTTTAATGCAGCATGAACCCCACTGTCATCTGTCAAAGCGTGGGAAAAGTTTTATGTTAATCGGCTCTAAGTGATTTTATTTTTTACATAGCAGATCACTTTCACCAAATTTCATTCAAATCGAAGCGATGAAACTTTTAGGTGTTCCGATTGACGAATTTCGTCCCATTTGCCAAATTTAATCCAAATCGCTTCAGCCGTTCCCCATTTTCCGATGCGTATTTTAGTCCCCTTTTTTCCTATTAAAATTTCACTCTCCATAAAACCTAAGGAGTTAACCTAAAAAAAAATTCCAACTAAGCCTTCATGCCCCTATGATATTACGTTTTTTCTTCTTCTATTTTTTCATACAAAAAATCAAATCACCAAAACATTTTACATATATATGGGATAAACTCTAGTCAACTTTGAAAAACGAGGCCTTAAAAGCTTGTGAGCTAAGCAAAACAAATTCTTATAAGTTTGTTTTTTTTCGGTGCTTGGTTATTTTTTGTTCGCTTTCCTATTGAAGAAATTCGCAGAAAAAATAGTATCACTAGTTAAATGACAAAAGTAGTGTTTAATTCTTTCCCGACTTTCTCGCTTGTTTGTTTTCGTTTTATTTACCGAGTTTTTATTCTTGATATTTTTTCACATTTACACTCAGAGAAAAATAGAATTCTAAAATTAAGTCCGACCGCAATTAATTTTATCTTTTTCCATTCTTAAAATTTCAAGAATTTTTCGTGCTTAAATATTCTTAGAATAAGAACTTTTCGTTTTTGTTTTTGAAATTGAGATGCAAAAAGCTTCAAATAAGAATAAAGTACTTAAATTAAGAAAAAGCGTTCTTAAAACAAAACTATTACATAATAAATTAATAAATAATAAATTAGAAAAATTTACTTATATTAAGAAAATGCCTAAACTATCTGCGAATTACATTGGCTTGTAATGCAGATGATATGAAATGACCGAAATAATCAAACACTTTGTGGTCTTAAAACGAGAACAATTTTTCTTGAAAATATACTACCCTGTCCCAAAATAACAATAGAACATAGCTGCGTTGAGACATCAGCAAACATAAATACGCGATAGCCTCGTGGCAGAGACATCCGTGCAGCAGTCAAAGCGTGTGAGCTCGATTCCCGGTGGAGGCAACAAAAAGCAACGTGTCATTTAGAACAAACATGTAATTAGAAAGTGGCAAGAAAAAGTAAACGATGGCATAGTAACCACCCTGGTTAAGCGTTCGATTCTCAATGAAGTCAATATAGGAACTCTGAAAAAATAATTTTTTTTTGCTTTTTTTTATATAAAAAAAAATATATATATTGACTTCACCGAGAATCGAACTCACAACCCCTTACACTTAAATCTTGTTTTGAGAATTTTAGTATTAGTTTAAGAAACAATTGGGATTGAAAAAAGATTTTTTCGGTTTAAAATTAAGAATAACAAATTAACTCTAAGTATATTTTGTTCTTGAAACAGCCCCGGGCGTTCTTAAATTCGGACAAAATTATTATATTAGAAAGAAGAATTTTCGAAGTAAGAAAAAAATTCTTGATGTAAGAATTTTGTACTTCGTATAAGAATATTCGGTATTTCCGTACTTTCGTGACCAAAATTCTTGATTTGGGCTTGATTTATGTACAAAATTCTTGTTTTTTCTCTGAGCGTAGGAATATTGGACACTTTATGTTTTGATCATTCCGTTTTGGCAACTTCTTTAAACAAACCTTTCACTCTACTTCATACTAGCTAGCGGTTAACTGTGCATTATATAGAAGCTAAACTAGAGTGATCTGTGGAAACTACTAAAGAAGTTCAAGAAAGTAGAAAATAAAAAAAAAATAAAATCGTAGTAAATTTCTACAAAACAAAACAGTTATTCAGACAACAACAAGTATGAAAAATACTACTACTGTTACGTAGTGACATAAAGTAAAAAGAGTACAAAGCAATATTAAAAAAAAATATATAAATAAAGTTGGAATATTTTGTATAAAGTAAAATCATTTGATACTATTTAAAATTTAAATAGTTCTTTCCACCATGCTGCACTCAATAAGCTAAGAGATGTACAAAATGCTGAAATGCTCATTCTAACCTCAATAATTATGATTTCTCTTTAAACGAATATCCTTCCTATTTGATATGCATATTTGGTGGCATTGTTTAAATTGTTTTCTATTACGAATGTGGATTCTATTGGTGTGCTTAGTGGTCTTTACCTGCTTTCCACTACGAGGATGGGAATGGTAAATATATATATTTTTTGATTAATTTTAAGAAAATAGCAACTGATTATAAAAATACTAAAGACAAGTTCTTAGGAAGGTGTATGGTTCTTGCCTTGAGGGAAGCCTAGAAAGAGACGATTTAGCCAACAAAAGCAGTTTGCGACTTAGGAAAGTGCTTTAGTCGCCCTGATACAATATCTGATGTATTTTCTTTATTATTAAATGGAATGTTTACTTACATTTCTGATAAGTGATGTATTAAGGTTATTGACAATCAATAGAGTTATTTACATAAGTACTAGCTTTGAGATTAATTTGTAGATACGCTAATTTGACTTAAAGGCACCAAATGTATAAATATTTACAAAAATTTAAATTTTGTTAAATATATGGATACTAGTAATACCCGGCGTGCGTTGCTACGCCAAAGAAAAACACCTGAATAAGATTTTACCATTTTTAACATTTCTCGGAAGATATCAGGGCGAAACGCCAGCTACATGCAAAATATCAAGCTGATCGAGTCATAAATATGATTATTTAGAATATATCGGACCCTGGTAAAATCGAGCTATAAACACGATTGTTTAGAAGTGCTCAGTCCCTGGTCCACTTCCCGGAAGAAAAATCATAATATGCTTTAACCTAAGTAAATTTCAAGTAAATCCAGCCATTTATACGATAGTTTCGAAAAGGGCGGTCCCGGGTCCACTTCCCTAAAAAAAAACTTTACAGTAACACTCTCCAGGCTTCCACTAATATATCCCGAAAATTTGAGGAAAATCGGCCGAGTAGTTTTGGAGTACATAAGCTACATACATACATACCTACATACATCCAATTTTATATACATATATAGATTAGCCCAAAAAATATTTTTTTTTAAATTAAATTGATATTCAGGCCAATTCTTAATACTATCTCGTAATTTTTTCGCGCGGACTTTTTTCCTCCTCGGAAAAGTTCCCCCAAATCGAGGGAGAAGAATAATTGGAGAAGACGTGTTTCAAATATTTGAAATCTCTGCTTCATTAATTCGTTGCCGGCTTTGAGGATATGGCCGAACCGAAAGGGTCAAGAACAAAAAAACACACGTTTTTAAAAGCACCTTTCTAAAAAATGTATGGACGTTTGTTTTTGGGCCATATCTTTATCTCTTTTCTACATTGTTTTTTGCTTTCTTTACAAATGAATTTGGTGGAATCTATGAACCATATCAATGCATATTGTTGTCGTTGTATTGTTGTTGTTGTAAACGACAAAAATACTCCTCGAAGGTTTTTGAGGAGTGATGTCGAAATTGACAGTCCATGGCAGGATGTGAAACCGGAACGCTCCAGTACTCCCTAAACTCATTAACTCGGAAACGGGCTTACGAAAAGTTTCTTCCAAATTTTTTTGTGGGGAAATTCAAATTCCTAAAAAATTATTTGTTTAACAGTGACCTATCCTCAAAAATCTGGAATATTCTGTTGTTGTTGTTGTTGTTGTTGTTGTTGTAACGAGGTGTAATTCTGTATATCACACTCTGAAAAAATTTTCCTTGGCGCAAGGGAAAAATGCTTCAATGACATTTTTCCCTTAACATAAGTCAAATATTTTACTGAGTTTAAGGAATAAAGGTTTCCTTGTTAGGAGACACTTGAGTTCGATTCTCGTTGAAGGCAATATAAGACCTAGGAAATATTTTTTAATTACTTTGTTTTTTGTTTTTTTTTACTTTTCACCAAGGAAAAAATACTTTTAATCAGGAATAAAATAAAAGTTTTTCCATTGCCTTCACCGAGAATCGAGCCCAGGTGTATTCAACGCTTAACGCAGCTGTCTATCATAATGCCGGCAATTGCGTATACTTGCCAGCCAAGAAATTGAGTTTTTTAAGATAAAGACAATATTGAACTAAAATTAAGGAAAAAGTCTTTAAATTAAGGATATTGTTCCGTATATTAGTTAAGTAAATCAAAATAAGGAAACTGGTTCGTTGTTTCAAGGAAATGCTTTTTTCTGAGTGCATAAAAAAATAATACGTTTTTTTGCCCAGTCTAATGTACAATATATTTTGTTTAGTGCTCAATCAACACACAATGTTTTAAAACAGACCCATAATCGTGCTGGATTGAAAAACAAAACCATTTTCTAGCTATTGAAAATGCAGACAGAGTTTTCTTAGCGCCGCTTTTTAAGTATCCCGCTTCTCCAAGTGATAAAAGTAAAATTATTGTTGAACTAATCTAGTTGACATTTAAAGGCTTTGCATATACTTATTGACACATGTACTGACTTAGGTGCCTGCTTAAGTGTTTTTATTTTTATTTTTTTAATTCTCTTTATCTTACTCACACATGTCAAAGTGTTTGATAATTTTTTTTCTTTGATTTGTTTCATTGCAGGTATCGACAGACACGTTTCAGTTCGCGGCGTGTACGCAAACGTGTTATCTTTAAGCATGGCGAGTGTAATGTGGTTCAAGGTAATGTGGCGAAGCGGCGACGCAGATATCTGCAGGTGAGTCGAAAATACGAACAAAACATAAAAAAGAATAGAACTAGAGTAATAAACGCCATAAGCCGAGATATACATATGTTAGAGATGAAATATTATAGATAATTATCGACAGTGTCGCTGGTTTAGAGAATCAAAATATCGATAGTAGTTATAATAGCGTAGTCGTGGGCAAATTTTCACGATTATCCTTCTAGTTTTGGCTACTTTCAATCTTGTCCCTACAGCTGCGGCACAAATAATATGTCGGGAAACCCATACGTCAGTATTTCACGCGTTAATGATGTGCTAACTCGATGGTTGATCTACTGATAAGATGCCTCTCATTACCTATCTTTAATTGATAGTCGACTGACTGTCAGAGTGAATTAAAACAGATATTGTGGTTTTCGAAAGCAGAAGTTTGGTTCGAAAAACACTGCATTGGCTTCAGAGTGTATGCCACTTCCAACGTTGCCATTCATTTTGGAGCCATCCGTGAAGATGGATGTCGCCTGCGGGTCTAGAGTTGGTCCGTTCTCTCATTCGTGCGTCACAGTGATCCTTATGAAGAATTTATTGTCTAGAGAAAAGGTCGGAGTGGTGTAGTAAGTTTCCGCGTATTGTCTCCAGAATATTAGTCTATCCGAATCAGGTGTAGTTCCAGGTCGAGACCGCATTGAGTCCTATGCAGTGACCTGGAGGACTGCGTGGCGGGAAGTGCCCCGCTAACAAGCAAGCCATCAGACAAATACACTTTACCCATTCTGCATAGATTAAGGTTTATTTCGAGTGCTAGGCACCATACCGTGGAACCGTAGGAGAGCACCGGTCGGTCGGTGACAACCGCGGTGTGCAGGCAATACCTTCTTTGTGGCTTTAACCTTTTTCCCAATTTAGAGACAAAAAGAACAGTAATAGCTTTCCTGGATCTCTCCTCGACATACCTGTTCCAGGTTAGTTGCTGTCTAGAATTCCGGTATTTACCGTCGGTTGTGAGTTGAGTCTCACTCCATTTAAGAGTGTTGACCTAAAAACTGGTATTTTGTATCGCCTGGTATTATCAGGATTAACATTGAGTCCGCTCTCTCTTGACCACTCCTCCTCGAGGTACAGTGCGATCTGGATTAGCGTATTTGACTTTGGTATGCACCGTAAGCTCTGCCATCTTTGGCCTGGACAAGCAAGCGAAAAGTGTGTCTGGCGGTGAACCAGGAAAAACAAGTAAGGAAAGCTGTCTTCGGCTGTGCCGAAGGCTAAATACCTTTCATGAATAAGCGTCACGATTTTCACTGTTTGATCGCCAGTACAGCCTGTGTGAATTTAACTTTAGCTCATACCGAAATTATCGGAGCTATCGATTATATGGGGACGATGTGTTATATTGGTCCAATCTCATTGATTTTTAACATCGACATTCCACATTCTAAAATAGCAACATTTACGAAATTTCACGTTCCTACCGATATAATTACAGGAGTTATGTACCAAAATCCGTTTATCGGAACAATCGATTGTATGGGGGCTATGTGAAATATTTATCCCATTTCAATGATTTTCAGCATCGATATTTTACATATAAAAATAGCGATGCTTCCAAAATTTCACGTTCCTATGTGTTTAATTACAGGACTTATAGCCCAAAATCCGCTTATCGGAATAATCGACTGTATGGGAGCTATGTGAAATATTTATGCCATCTCAATGATTTTCAACATCGCTATTTCGCATATAAAAATAGCAATACTTCCAAAATTTCACGTTCCTACCTATATAATTACAGGAGTTATCTACCAAAATCCGTTTATCGGAACAATCGATTGTATGGGGGCTATGTGAAATATTTATCCAATCTCGATGATTTTCAACATCTTTATTTCACATATAAAAATAGCAATACTTACAAATTTCACGTTCCTACGTGTTTAATTACAGGAGTTATAGCCCAAAATCCGTTTATCGGAATAATCGATTGTATGGGAGCTATGTGAAATATTTATCCCATCTCTATGATTTTCAGCATCGATATTTCACATATAAAAATAGCAATACTTACAAAATTTCACGTTCCTTCGTGTTTAATTACAGGAGTTATAGCCCAAAATCCGATTATCGGAATAATCGGTTGTATGGGAGCTATATGTTATATTGGTCCGATCTTGCTGGTTCCGACAAATGATTCCTATATTGGAAAATGGTGGCCGCATACCAAATTTCAGCCAAATATCTCAAAAACTGAGGGACTAGTTTGCGTTCAAACAGACAGACAGACAGACGGACAGACGGACATGGCTAAATCAACTCATCTCGTCATCCTGATCATTTCGGTATACTTATTGATGGGTCTATCTCTTCTTCTTCTCATATTTACAAACATCGGACCAAAGTTATAATACCATTTCATGTTCATGAAAGGTATAAAAATCGCCGCAGCTGCACCTTGACAGTCTGTCTTGTTAGTTACCAACCAGAAACCGTGTTCGACTTCGTCTATTTGCGAACCAGTGTTAACAACTTAAAAGAGCTACAACGGCCTGGACTGAGATAGAAAGAGCAGGTAGAGGATGACTTGAAATTTCTTTGTATGTTCGAATTGGCCCCAATTGTCGTTAAAAAGGAAGATTGCGTGCTTAGATATGCAACAGCCAAAGTTTCCGGGCGGTTAAGAGCCAATAAATTATGATTAGGTGAAACCGATGCAATATTCACAAAAAACTCAACAAATATGTCAAAAATATGCTGAAAATATTCCACTGACCAGTTAAAGAGATGTAAAGTGTCATCGGGGACATACCACATGCAGGACATGTGTCAGATATAGTGTTTTTTGGTCTGGATAAGTCAGAGCTTAGTCTGTTAAAGTATCCAGACTGAAGCTGGGCTATAGTGACTCTAGTCTCCCTTGGCAAGGTGCTATCTTCTTCAGCAATATCGGGTGGGAGACTGTATAGAACGGGGTTCACAGGCCGAGATCTGACAAGGGTATCAACCGACTCAGTGTGGATGTCGGTTAAAGCCCGCTGAGTTCAAAAGATAACTCACCGTTGTGCAAGTGGGATTTAGAAGTTGGGAGTTATAAACAGCATTCATATTAAATTCTAAAGCTTAAACACAAAACTATCGATAATACCTTTGATGACAGTTCACACTAACCTATCGATAATGCCATTCATAGTCTTTAAACTTCAGTTGAAGGTACACTTCATTGAGATAAGTTGTAGACAAAAATTATTTTTTCGCTTGCTGATTAAACTTTTGTGGAAAAATTTGTCTATGGCTGTACTTAAGTGTCCGGCAGTGTGTGGAATTGTACCAGTAAAATCATAGATATATCACATGTCTGCTCAAGTTAAAGATAATATCACAACAACAAAGCGAGCAAAAATTTTTTTTCAGATTGATAGCTGTTTGGTTTAAATGGGTTAAAAAGAGCAAGGATTTTGCGAATTGGAATGAATTGCTCATACCACCTTACTTACACATCATGTTCTCCAAAGCTCTAGGCTTTTATTTCACAGCTTTTGACTTAAAGGCCCAACCACAACCAAACTACAGATTTGTTTTATAACAATATTTCAGTGTTCGGATTTATTCATTTATGAACATTCAAGTACATTCTTTTGCATTGGCATTCACGAACATAAACATTGAAAAAAATTGCATTTGCGTTCGTGAATACGAACGCATCAAAAAATCCGTACCGTTTACGTTTATGAATGAATTCGCGAATCATTTACAAATGCCTTTTCGAAGCTATGAATGCAGGTACCTCTTGTCGTTGGTCTTCATAAACGTATGCATATGTTGAGTGAATAATTCACGAATTCATTTAAGAACTTTTCATTTTCATTTATTAGCGCTTAACCACCTAAGCGATTTTGGCCATTGCCGATAACTGACGCCAATTGGAAACCCCAAGACAGTTCAAGTCATCCTCCACCTGTTGTTTCCATCTCAGTCGAGGCCTCCCCCTTCTTCTGCTGCCGAACGTTTACTGAATGCATATTTTGTGAGGCATATTCGCAGAAAGTTGTAGTAGAAAACTTGAAAAATGCTATTGCGGGTATACCACCAGGAATGTGAGCAAAAAACTTTTGACGAACTTCTGGGTTTTATTCGGGGATATGAAGGACGTTTTGACGGGCCATTTCGATAGTTTTTAGGGACCAGTTTGGAATTGTTTTCGGGACCATTTCGGAATTGTCTTCAGGTCTTTTCGGGACTTTTTTGGGAATTTTTCGGGATTGTTTTTGAATCATTTCTGAATAGTTTTAATATTGTTTTCGGATCATTTCGGGATAGTCTTGAGATTGTTATTGGATCATTTCGGGATGGTTTTTGGGACATTTCAGGATTTTTGTAGGAAAATTTCGGGGTCACTTTGGGATTTTTTCGGGATCATTTAGGAATTTTTAGTGGATTATATTTGGGACTGTTCCGTAACCATTTCGGGATGATATCTGGGCCATTCATGCACGTGAACGGTGTGGATTTTTTTTCAAGTACGGGAATGCAATTTTTTTTTAATTTTCATGTTCGTGAATGTGAGTGAACGAGACTGAATGTTTCCGAATGTGATATATTTTGTTTTGGCATGTTTTTTTTTTTAAGTTGAAATTGCGAACTTTTTAACAATTCAGGGAAAATTTAATGGTCATCATATATATATACTCAGTATCCAGTTTAGATATTTTAGTAACTTGATTAAACTTTTTTTGTACTAATTCTTACTTTATGTTACTCTCTCTCTCTCTCTTCCATTCAATGCAGGACATTTTCACCACACTGGTTGATGCTCAGTGGCGTTGGACGATGGGCGTATTTGCACTCAGCTTCATTATTTCGTGGGCGTTATTCGCCTTTGTGTGGTGGGTGATCGCGTATGCGCATGGAGATTTCGAATATATCTACAATCGGGATTTCTTTCCCGAACGCAATGAGAATGTGACACATCGTATGTGTGTGACCGAGGTGCGTAGCTTCGTTTCAGCTTTTCTATACTCCGTCGAAACACAAACAACGATAGGCTATGGTAATCGTTATGTAACCGAGGAATGTCCAGAAGCGATATTTATTATGTGTCTCCAATGTATTTTGGGTGTATTCATACAAGCATTTATGGTTGGTATTGTATTTGCGAAACTATCGCGTCCAAAGAAACGTGCACAAACATTACTTTTCTCGCGAAATGCTGTGATTTGTCATCGAGATGGTGTACCATGTCTGATGTTTAGGGTGGGTGATATGCGTAAGAGTCATATTATTGAAGCGCATGTGCGAGCACAAATTATAAGAAAGAAAGTCACAAAAGAAGGTGAAATATTACCATTCTATCAACAAGAACTAACGGTTGGTGCTGATGGTGGTGAGGATCGTTTGATGTTTATTTGGCCAACAACAATTGTGCACAAAATTGATCGGAATAGTCCATTGTATATGCTATCGGCATCGGATATGTTGAAGGAACGTTTCGAAGTCGTTTGTATGTTGGGTAAGTTTTTGTTATATTCGTTTAAAATTGGTGTAATATTTTCGAACTTTTTACAGAGGGCGTTATCGAGTCCACTGGCATGACGACACAAGCGCGCAGCAGTTACCTGCCCTCTGAGATCCTATGGGGCCATCGGTTCGTAAATGTGGTCTCATTTCGTAAAGAGACTGGCGAATATGAAGTGGACTACACCTTATTTAATAATACCTATGATGTAGATACACCACTGTGTAGTGCCAAACAACTCGACGATGTGAAGGCTGAATATGCCAAGAACTCGAAATTAGGGTTAGGTGAGTCACAAACAAAAAACACTAGTTAGAAACGAGAGCCTTTCGTTGCTTCTTTGAAAAAAATATCTACGAAAGCTGAGTTTATGAAGATGAGTTATCAGCAGTTATCAGAGTTTTCTCTAACTTTACTTTCTTGACCTACAATCAGCTTTAGCTCCTACACCCTTTATTCATTAAATACTTAACGGAAACTTGACTGAAGTACTTAATTAATGAGGTTTCTGAAAAATTGTTCCCTATTCAAGATATGGAAAATGTTCTGGAGTTGATACTGATATACTATGAGTAGTGGGAAGTTTCCCCATAATTACTACGGAGAACACCTTTTCATTAACCACTTGAAATAAAGTCTTTCCAGATAAGTTCCCACCAAAGCTCCCCATATCAACTATTACATTTTTGATTGGGGTTGTTGTTGTTGTTGCAACAGCAAAAACACTCCCCGAAGGTTTTAACGAGTGATGCCGAAATTGACAGTCCTCGGCCAGATACGAACCTGGTACGCCACCGTACTCCCTTGCGGTACTGCCAGACAGTCGTGGTAGCGATTTGGAATGACCGTTGAAACCTTCTAGGTCATGTCATCCCTCCATCCGTAAGGAAGGAGAATATGGGTAATGAGAGGCATCGTTATGTCCATATTAGTCGCCTCTTGCGACCGGTGTGTCTACCTCGGGCATATTCAAAACCCCTAAACCGCAGGGTACTTTGATTGGGGTTTATCCCTTCCAGTGTCTTCTATTACCCACAACCACGTTACATTTTTTACTTATCACTTAATTTGTTTAATCTCACTCAGGAGTATTACAGCTCCTATCCGGAGCTATTTTTGGTCTTCCATATTCGCTGGAACATCAAGATTTCTTAGTTCCAGTGCTGTTTTACAAGTTTGTTCTAACATCCTGAATACTTACTCCATCGATAGAGTTCTGGAATTGTACGAATGATATGTGTTTATGATAGTCTAAAACTTGTATGCCCTCTTGTTGGTCTCCATAAGAAATCTTTATAGGAAAAGTAAAGTCGGAAACACTCCTCTAAACCTTGCGATATTTAGAAAAGTGGTTTTGTTGTTGTTCTGTAGAGTTGGGAATTTTAGTTCATTAAGGTGATCAGAGATTTCGAGCTTGCTCATCCAAATGAACTAGTTCATGTAGTTCTTGATTAGTTCATTTAGTTCAATTATTTGTATCCCTTCGGAAATAACTACAAAAAGATGTCCAAAAATGTTGGGAGGGGTATCAAAAGATGTATTTTGGGCTTATACCTACTCCTACACCTAATAACGTGTTTTTACAGTTGAGTCTTGAAAGAAACAAGTACCACCTTATGTCTGGAAGTACAAACCCTGCTAACCAGCAGCAGCTAAAATCCTGGGAAATTACTGGGTAGCGCTTACTAAAAAACAGGATAAAAAAGTGGTAAATTTGTTTAGCCATGTTGGAGTTGCTATTCGTGTCGAAAATTATTGAAATTATTTTGTTTTCAACATGGCGAGCCATGGCTGCCAGGGACTTAAGCACGCGTTTTGATTGCTTGGTATTTTCACATTCTCAATAAATCCTATAAATTTGACGAACATTTTACACAGTTCAAGTAGTTCCTTTAAATTTGGAACGCTATCACTTCCATGATATAGTTCAAGGAACTAATTAGTTCATAAACTACCCAAGTTTATTATTCTGAGATTAATCATTTCCAAACGTTATTTATAGCGACAAAGCTGAGAATATATTTCACGAGAAAACTATTTATTCGATATACCTCATACTAATTGCTTCTTTTACTCTCCACTTTCAGAACGCGCTTTCTCTGCCGGTCTTACCCACATACCATCCACCATATCTGTGGATCGCCTAGATCCAAATAGCGATGAATCGTTAGACTCACGTTTACATACACGCAACAATTCCATCCCCAATGGCGTCCTAGCCGAAGAGTTACAACCGTTAAATGGTGGCGGCGGCGGCAGCTATCATTATGTGCCACCCTCCTTTACAGTGGGCGGTTCAGCGATACAAATACCATCGTTGGCACTCTCCACAAATTTACATAGTATTAATGAGAAAACAAATTCCGGCAGCAGCAGTAGCAGTAGCACAAATAATCTCAGCATTAATCCACCCACACCAAATACACTCTCACCACCAGTCATGGCGATTACAACAACGAATAATAACAACAATAATAATCTCGCACATGATAAGAGTAATGGTAGTGGTTCATCTGTGAGGCGAACACCATCGAATGGGCGACGTTTATCGATAAAACAAGATCAATTATCGGTTGATTCGCTCTGCTGATATTTGCGGAAACATCATATTCTGTTGAATGGTTACAATAAATGAGTATTAATCGAGTGAATGTTGACGTGAGATGGATGAATGAACGAGATTGTAAGATCGGCGTTGAATGATTAATGATTGCTGCATCAGTAGTAATGGCTAGCGGAGTGGATAATGTATTTATGCTATGCAAGAGAATGACTGAGTATTAAGAATTTTCATATCTGCCGGGTTTATCGCTTCCAATGTAAATAGTTTAATCAATTTTTTTTTGCTTTAATATAAGTTACAAACCAACTAATTAATATTTAATTAGATTAATTGTGTAAGAGCGAAATCTTTGTATTTAAAAGTCCTATGCGCAATTAGTTGTAAGTTAAATTTTTTTTTTTTGTTCTAAGTCAATGTAAGTCAAGTGAAAAGTGTATAATCGCGTAGTCAATTGGCTGTAAGGGTTAGTGAGCGGTTAGCATAATGCTACCGTAGAGTAAATTTAGCATACTAAAAAAAATCGATAGCTTTCCATAATTATTAGTAATTTAAATGATTAGTTGTCTTTCAATTAGCAATTAGTTATTTAATTAATTATACATATAAGTATTTAATCCTTTAATTAATTAAGGTATGAAATGAGCGTATCAATTGCATGCGAGAGTCTCCCAAAATATGTTCAACTATCAGTATGTACATCGTTAGTCGATAAGTCCATAATAAATCGTCAATTAAATATGTAATCTCTATTTTGCGGTTCATGAATCAAACAAACAATATTTTGTAAATTGTTTGCCTGTCTTTCTTAGAGTTGGGAATTTTAGTTCATTAAAGTGATCAGAGATTTCGAACGAGCTCACTATAATGAACTACTTTACTTAGGAAATAACTGCTAAAACACGTCATAAATGTTGGGAGGAATGTCTTTTGGCCTCGGTATTAATAATCCAGAGGCGCGTCTTTTGATACTTTCTCCTACACTTTTCAACGTGTTTTTACAGTTGACTCTTAAAGGAAACAAATACCACCTTATGTCTAAAAGTACAAACCTTGTTAACCAGCAGTGGATAAAATATTGGGAAATTACTGGGTCGAGTAGGGCAATTTTGTTCAGCGGGGTTATTTTTTTACCCATGTTGGAGTTGCTAATTCGTGTCGAAAATTATGGAATTATTCGTTGTTTTTTCTCTTACCCACAGTGATTTTTGTTATTGCACAGCACCAATTTGTGTTTTCAACATGGCTAACATTGGTTGGCATCGACTTTACTTTAGTACATACATATGTAGTTCAAGTAGCTTATTTAAAATTTGGAACTAGTTCACGCGATCACTTCCATGAACTAATTAGTTCATGAACTATCCAAGTATAGTCTGTCTCTATGTTTGCACGCGCATCACTATAAAACCGCTACACATAATTGAAAAAAAAACTCCCAAAACTGTAATACCAGATGTCAAAGTTATAGTATGAGAGCCCCCATAGGCATGTGGTGGTTCATTAATAACAAGCTAAATTTTTGTGAGGGTCTTCCATGAAATTAACGACTTTGGAGCGGGGGGACTGGCTTCATGTCGCACAATTTTTGTAGGACAATAATTTTATAAGTACATCACTATACATAGTGTAATTGGAACAGGCCGAAATCTCAGCATAACAGCTATTACCAAAAAATACATAGGTACTCTTGCATGAAAATCGAGCAATTTCTCTTTCGAGAGAATCAACTTAGCTTTTACTCAATTATGAATGAGACTCTAAGAAGTCAACTCAATAAAGGCAACATAAGGTTAAAGAAGGTACAATTCTCTGTCTGTCTGTCTGTCTGTATGTTTGTACGCGCATAAGAAAAAAGAGACTGAATGGAATTGGATTGTTTCTTTGCCGATGTTTTGCTGAAAGTCTATCTTTAAGACAAGCCCCTTCAACAGTCCGAAATTCACACATTGTTACGCTCTTTGCTGGGTCTCGCGAACAATGAAATTATTTTCGCGCTTGTGAGATCGCTATGGACGCACCGACCAATCAATTGATGTCGTTTCTTATGCTCAGTCGCTTACTTGCACGAGGCAGCAAAGTACGCATTTGCCGCATTTAACTCGGTGTTTGCTAGTGAGCGACGATCACCGCGCTCTCCTAACACAGCCCCAGTTACCCTGTTGCTGGGACCTGTTTTAAAAAAAGATTAGATTGTTCCGTTGCTGCTTTGTATAATGTTTTTACTTAGGTGAGAAGTGTCGAACGACGCGGGCATCTATTAGATATACAATACTAATACAATGAAAATTCGCTAGAGAGACAATAACGGTTGCATATTGCGATATTTTTTTTTTTATAGAATATTTCGTGTATTTATATTTTGTTTTCAAATTTAAATTTATTTATATATGAAGTATGAAAGTACCTATACTAAAATGATTATGTCACACACAACTGTATCACTTATATAAATAGAAAAAAAAAGACGAAACACTCATAAATTATAATAAAAAAAAAAATAATAATAAATATACAATGTGAATTTATTTCAATATTTAAAAAAAGAAAGAAAAATTATACACAAAATCATTTAATAATAAATGTTTGGTCAAAACCAACTGAGACGTAATGATATAATTAATTGTTGTTGTTTTTATTATTTATCTTTATAAAATCCTTTCAGACCCGCAAAACTTTTCTGCCCAAGAATTGACTTGAGAGACATAAAAAAGTTGAACTCTTTTTCACTTAATTCCGTTTCTTCTCCTATCTTATCCACCTATCTTACCGACCTATTTAAAATCACCGTTCTATTCTTGTACTTCATATAGTCTCGTTTTTTCGATGTTCTACACAGAGAAAAATGAGCTGGGAATGGATAAGAATTGACCGTGATTTTGGTTGAATCAACCCATATTTTGGTTGAATCAACAGAAATTTTGGTTGATATAACTATATTTTGGTTGCTATGACCAAATCACTGTCAATTTTTATCCATCACTGTCAATTTTTATCCATCACTCAGCTCAATTTTCTCTGTGTGTAGTACAAATACTTTCAGAGATATTCAGCCGCTTCTCGGTTTTTTTTCTCGTGAGTAGAGAGATTTTCATCTTTTCAAAAATATTTAGCGACAGTAAAGCGGCCTCTTACTCTTTCAACTGTGAACTGACGCTGAGCTGTCGTGGCCCAAGAGAACCGCGTGAATCTCACTTGGGTCCTGGGACACAGGCACATTGAGGCAAACTGTACGGTAGACGAAATTGCTAGGCAGGGCACGGTCAAGTAGGTTCTTCGGTATAAAAAGCGCTTAGGAATGCCGTTACCCACATGCAGAGTAATGCTAGAAGAGCGAGAGTGCGCTTTTGGGAAGTTCCGGTCCTGTATAGAATACGCCAGTAGCGGAGCTACACTTAATGTATGAACCTGATTAATTTACTTGTGTGCAAATCATTTTCTGTCACAGTTATAACAACAATATATATTTTCGATATTTGAAGATGTGTACTCCACGTATGGGTAAAGTGGACGTTAATGGGTTAATTATGTTCCTTTCTTTCAACATTTTTTTAATGTCTGTAGTGCAGAGCTGTGTGTTGAAGACACGCAAGTGGCGGTTTTGGGCACTTATGATTTTTTTACTACAAAAAACAGATGGTAATTTTTTCAGTAATTTCAACTATTAGTGGAAAATCCAGCAGGAAAAAACTCTCCCCAGTTTTTTGGTAATACATAACTTTTTACATAACAAAGCTATAGCAAACTGGTTAAAAGAAAAATGTTGATACCATTTTTCTTAAAAAAAAGGTTACACAAGTTTTTCCGGGAAAATTAGACATTTTGATGTGAATCAAAAAAAAAAACTAATGGCGGCGATATACCAACAGGCCGAGCTTCTCTTTCCAACTTGTGGTGTGTTGCTTTTGAGTTTTTCCTACAAGTTGACGGGACGTACATTTTTTTGACGACTCCGAACGGCACTTGCAAAGCAAATGAGTTTTTTGCTGAGAAGCTTCTCATGGCAGAAATACACCCGGAGAGTTTGCCAAACTACTGCCGAGGGGCGACCCCGTTTAGAAAAATTCTTTTTCTAGATAATTTTTGATGTTACTTCTGTCGGGCATCGAACCGCCACGACTTGGTGTAGAAGGCCGAAAACTTAACCGCTACACCACGGCGGCCGCCGGATTTTCCACAACAACCTGTGTCCCGCAAATCGAGATTTATGCAACCCATTATGTATTCTCTTTACCGAGTTATTTGCACTTCTAAAAATCGCCGGATTTTCTCACTCTCATATAATTAGTGAGCAAAACTTTATGGAAAGGTGAAAAGGTTCGGTGATTTTTGTTTCAAAGTAAGTTTTCTCCTAATTCTTGGACATTTTTTTTAAATACCCTTTCAGTATTCTAAGAGTTGAAGTCTTGAACTTTCCAAAAAAAAAAAAAAAACATGTATTAAAATTACAGCCATCAATACTTCAGCTTTAAAAATATTAACATTTTTTGAAGAAAAGTGATGAGAAAATTCAATTTGAGAAAAAAATAAACATTTTCTGTTAAAAATTTCATGGACTATTTCACCGATCGAAAAACGTATTCCTTAAATTATTATTTTTTTTGTTATTAACGAATAAACTGAACAACAACTCACAAAAATCTAAAAAAAAGTCGTTTTTCGATCAAAACTCTTCTAATTTTTTTTTTTTTTAAACTGCAATTACCAGCACATGAATTCACTTGGAACTACGATAATTGATACGGAGAAAAATACCTAAAAAATGATTTGGTGTCTTGAAAAAAAAAAAACACAAAACTATATTTTTTTTTCAAATACTGTTATTGCCAACATTTTTAGCGCATAATTTTAAGTGGAAGAGAATATATGAGGCAAATTGTTGTATGTATGCTGAAAAAGCCTTTAAAAAAATGAAATTTCGCAGCCTCGAAAATTATTTTTTGGAGTATGCGTAGTGAAACTGTTTTTTGCCTGAGCCTAAAACCTATTGAAAAATCGAGGTGCTTTTTTCTTCTGGAATCGCGCTTTTTGTTTGAGAAATCTGGGCAACCCTTGTTCGCGTAGGGTGAATTTGTTACGCCATTGTTGCATTGACAGTGTTGGCTAAAATCACATAATCGTAGTGGAAAAAGCACCAAACAGAATTTTTTTTTCATGAAGCACTGTTTTAGGCGCAAGCATATGTGTTGTATGAGTATAGGAATTAATCTTTATAGCAAATCTTTAATCTGAGGCAAAATGTGATAGCAGCCAAAGTCACCTTTTTTAATACATTTAAAACTTTTTTTTCGGTATTATTCAGCTTTTTTAAAGCTATGCTGTAAAATTGAAAAAAAACAAAAATTTTTTTTTGTTTTTTTTTCCCTCATCCGTGGTTTATTGGTTAGTTTAATATGGTTTACGCATATCTTATAACATTAAACCTTTCTTATCTTATAACTTTAAAAGAGCTAAACTTGTATATGTGTATATCCAGACTATCTCGGGAATCGCTTAACCGATTTAGATAAAATTTTGAATATAGTTAGTATGGTTGATTCTAAGACTATCCACTCAGGGTTGCCATCTGCGTCGGTTTACAGGGTTGCCACCTATCTCGATTTTTCTTAATTTTGTAGGTAGCATATGCCAATATGGTCTATCAAACGAAAGGTATTTTCAGCGACATGTCAACTAAAATATTTTCAAGTAGGGTTGCCACCTTACCACAGTATATTTGTATAGCCGTACTATTTCGGGAACCGCTTGACCGATTTGGATGAAATTTGGCATATAGATAGTATGATTGATTCTAATACGGCTGATACATTAGCGCAAATTCCGAATTAACTCCGTTTTGGAAGTTAACTTGAGCATAATCTTCATTATAAACTCCCAAAAATGAAGAAGATTTGAGCAGATATTTGAAAACGACCTAATGATTTGACCGCTACTGTCATCGATAAATAAACAAAAATAGCAAGGACAACTACCAAAATTACGGTTTACCGCTACTGGACACTAGAGTCACCAAAAAAGCGACATCTAGTTTTAAACCGCAAGTAAGTACTACCAAAGCCATCTAGTGCGTCGATTGTTAATCTTCAATTTTGTGTGTCAGGATAAAATTTGGATCTGATTAAAGAAGATTTATTGGAGATAATCTACGTGTGTGTATCCATAGCATAAAACTATCCACTTGCGGGTTGTACAGGATTGCAATCTACCTCATTTTTTTTTTAAATTATGGAGTTAGATAAGCCAGTATGGGTATCATCTGAATTGTATTTTCCCCGGCATACCAAATACATTTTTTTCAAGTACTGTAGTGTTGGAAAAATATCGGCAATACTATCGATACATCCATAGTCCATCGATAGTACTATCGAGGCTTTTCCACTATCGGTGATACTATCGTCACTGAACAAAGTATTAAATTTGCAGTGGTTGAGATTTATTGGTAGAACTTTTTTCCAAGAAAAAATTGAAGTATTCATATATTTTTCGATAGTATGGATACATCGATAGTGCCAGTCGATACTATCGGTGCCTATCGATAGTCCATACTATCGATAGTTTTCCACCGCTATTCATACGGCGTATTGTATATTTTTGGGATCATATTTGGATTATTTTAGGATCATTTTGAGATCATTTTTGGCTCAATTTTGGATTAATTTGGGACAATTTCATTATGGGATAATTTTTGGCGCATTTTGAAATCATCTTGGGTAAGTAAAGTAAGCGCTAAATTGATAGCACCGAGCAAGATCGGTCACCCAGGTACTTTTTCGGTTAAGCGGCTATTGAGAAGGTATCTAATTAAAAATAGTGTCCTTGTTTATGACCATGCACTACTCCTTGAATCGCTGTTAATTACTAAGGAATACATCAAATAAATTAAAAATAGAAGTGCAATAAACATGTTGATGAGAAAATAACTTGATAAACAACAACAAACTGTTAAGGAACAAACGTAAAGAATTGGTTTGTTTTTAAGTAGGAATTAACACCAATTAAACACCGCTCGAGTTGCTAAAAGTCAATATTTATCTACGAGTGACATTAGAAAAACAATCGACATAGCAACTGCCACCAGGAAGTTTGATAATGGCACATGCAGTAACTGGAAAAAATCAAAAAAGAGCTCGATTTTTTCTTTAAAAATCATCGGGCTGCAAAGGGAAGCATAAGCAGGACCCATAAAGTTTCCTAATGAATTTCAAGACAGAGCCCGGATAGTACTGCCTATGTTTGGATAGTAAATATCGTCATAACATGTTGAAAACAGCTTACCAGTTTATGCTCAAAAGTTCATTATACCTTAACAATTTATTGTTATTGTTGTGATCATAAATTTCTATTCACATTTGCACATTTTGTCACAATTCTTTTGTGTTGAAAATAATAGGTATCATCACCCCCTACTGTTGTTATTGTGACAGATTTCGTTGTTCAGTCATAAACAGAGTATTCAATTATCACAGCTAGCACTTAATAGAATCTCCCTGCACACTTGACTCAGTTATCATTTGTCTACATACATGTGGTCTATGCTAGTAGGTATGTATGTTAGTATGTAAGTGGCAGCTTATGCTATGCTGCATTATCTGCTAAGTCTTTCCCGGCGATTTTTACCTAGATATTGATCTCAAAAAACAGAGAGAGAGAAAGGGAACGGGTAGATGCAGAGGAGAAAGAAGGAGGAGGGTACAAATTAGGAACCATATCTCCAGATTTTAGTAAGACTTAATGAGCTCAACAAAAACAAGTAAGGAAGTCTAAGTTCGTGTAAACAGAACATTAAATACACAGCGGCAGTTTTCTTATGATTTTCGAAATATTCCAGCTCGTTCTACCGTAATCAGTTTAAAAGTTTTGACCCGCGAAATTTTCAAATATTAATCCCTGAAAAGTGGGCGGTGCTACCCCTACTTTCGAAAATGTATAAAAAAAATCATAATAGAATGACTAAGGGGCTAATTTTACCAAACTATATCATTTTAGCCATTTTCGTTATCGAATTATTTCAATTTATGTGATTTTATAAGTTTTCGATATCGAAAGTGGGCGTGGTTGCATGGCGATTTTGTCCAATTTCTTCAGGTTTACTCACAACGATACTAGTATGCCTTGTGCAAAATTTCATCGTTACGACTAGTCGAGTTTTCAAAAATGCCTCCTTTAAAAAAATTTATGGAAAAATCATAAAAGAATGGGGGTTCACCTTTATATCATTTTAGCCATTTCATCTGCCGAGATATGCCAATTTGTGTGATTTTCGAAATTTTCGATATCGAAAAAGGGGGCCTTGTTATCATCCGATTTCGCCCATTTTCAATAGCAACCTACCTTGGCCAGAAAGTAACCTGTATACAGAAATTCATGCAAATATCTCAATTTTTACTCAAGTTATCGTGTAGACGGACAGACGGACGGTCGGACATGCCTTAATGAACTTTTTCTTCCAACCTAAGAACTTTCATATCGTCGCTCTGCGTCGAAGACTAACACACTTCAGTTCTCTGCGTGGAAGACTAACACACTTCAGTTTTCCAAAAAGGCAGTGTCCGATTTTTATACCTATTAAATTGGAGATTTCCCTCCTACTTAGTCTATATCTTTTAAGATCCCGTTTTGGCCAGGTTTGTTTGTATATCCGGCACGCTGGGTAATATAGCCATCTTTCGTTGGCTTGACGAAGTGTGTGCTCCTTCAGCATTAGTTTGCATGTGGCATACGGCATACCTAAGCGCTCTTTACCCCGAAGAACCTGCTCCGTCGTACCCTGCCTGGCAAATTCGTCTGCCCTACAGTTTCCCTCAATGTCTCTGTGTCCCGGGACCCATATGAGGTTCATGCGGTTCTGTTGGGTCATCTCTTGAAGAGATCGACGATAGCTGATCGTCAGTTCAGAGTTGAACGAGTAAGAGCCAATGGCTTTTGATGGCAGCTTGCCTGTCGCTGAAAATAACGATATCCTCTCCGATAGCGTGTTTACTTATCCAGGCCGGGGCGTCTAAGATTGCTGAGACTTGAGCTGGAAGGCGCTTCAGTGATTAGGTGGTCTGAAAGGGAGCTCAAAACACTTTTAGAAAGAACTGACCGAACGAATTTTTATTTGATTACATAATGGTAAAACTTTATATTAGAAGTTAACTGTTGGAACAAGGTAGTCGGTATAGGTGCCAAAAAACGGCATTCCGTCCCATGAATCATACTATGCATTAAAAAAAAAATAACATAAATAAGACGTTACACGAATACCCTTATAGCTTCGAATATTGACGGGTAAGTAGAAGATAACAATATTTTAAAAACGCTCTCTCCGAATTTTTTTGAAGAACGATTTATCTTGAAATTGTTTTCATAAACGCTCTACTTCAAAATTTACTTCAGGGACGATGCATCTCACAACGAGTTTCAAAAACGATCTCCATCAACGAAAGTTCAATACATTTTCAACAGTGGTACTGTCCTTTTGAATCGAATGCTTTGAGAGGGTGTTCAAAAAAACTCTGAGATATGGCGTTATTCAAAAAAAATCTGAAATAAGACGATGTTGTTGTCCTTCGCTCTGCCTAGGGTGCAGGATCATATCGATTAGGAAGATTGTACATTCAGTCGTCGAATTATGTAAAATTTCCATAAAAGTTGTTTTATAAAAGTTTTTCTAGCATCTTTTAGTTTAACATGGTCACTGTTTTAATCACTTTTATTGTTCAAGGCTCCAGCGACTATGAAAGTTCTTAGGTTGAAAAGAGGAGTTCATTAAGGTATGTCCGTCCTTCCGTCCGTCCGTCTGTCCGTGTACACGATAACTTGAGTAAAAATTGAGATATTTGCATGAAATGTTGTGTACAGGTTACTTTTTGGCCAAGGTAGGTTGCTGCTGAAAACAGGCGAAATCGGATGATAACCGCGCCCCTTTTTTCGATATCGAAAATTTCGAAAATCACATAAGTTGACATATCTCGGTAGCTGAAATTGATAGAATGGTATAATATTATGGGCGGGTCCACCTGGTCATTCTCTTATGATTTTTCCATAAATTTTTTATAGTGGGCGTGGCGCCGCCCACTTTTAAGGGAGGCATTTTCGATAATTTGACTGGTCGTAACTTTTAAACTGAAATTGGTACAAGGTATACTATCATATTAGGGAGTATACCTGATGTAATTGAACGAAATCGCTTCCCAACCACGCCTACTTCCGAAATGAAATATATCGAAAATCATATAAAACTACCGCTGCAAATTTAATGTTCCGTTTACCCTAACTTAGACTTCCTTACTTGTTTTTTCTTCATTTCCTCTGCTCTTAATTTCCCTGCTACTTTTTTTAAATTAAAATTTTTTTAATAAGCATTTTTTTCACTAAGAAAACATGCAAACAAATTAAAAGTAGATTAAAATTAGCTACAAATTTCTTCACAAATTTATATTCGAGACTTTTCATTAAAGTACATACCTGCATGATTGCATACCCGCTCTCGAGGCACTCATTTACACCCTCGCACTTTTGAGAAATTTTCTTACATTTCCAACTATCTTTCTAACTAACTATGCAAGTGTGTTTTTATATTTTCACTCTGTGCATACAAATATTCATTGCTTAAACATACACACACACACAGACAAATCATATACGTATGCATCTATGTTTGTTTGTTTGTAATTTCGCGTCTGTCAAGTGTTTGTCACTTTTGTTTCCATATAATTCAATACTAGCATTGTTGTTGTTGTTTGTTGATGATATTCTCAACAAGAGGCATAGAATCATATATTCGGCCCGACATTCAAGTACTATATATCTACAATATTACAACCGAAACAGTCATACAGCCACTCATTTGATTTAGTCTGCATCAGTTTGTCCCTCAGTTTAGGCTTGTCCAGTTCGATGAATGGACGCAATCTCGTCTTGATTCAAAAGTAGATGCGCGCCGTTAAATCGTAATCGTTTGTAGTAGGCGGCTAAAGGGTTAAGAAAGTGTGCGGTCCTGAAAGGATAACTTCTTGAAAATTTTTTTAGGAAAATGAAACTGGAGAGATGTTATAAAAAGTGAAAATTTTAAATTGAAAAAAAAAAAGCAACTTTCTTTAATTCGATTCATTTGTTATTGAAGATGATTTTTCAAAGTCACTCGTTTGTTGTGGCTTTATTGTAATGAATTTTTCAAGTGTCTGTGCTAATTTTGCAAAGTTTACATACTTGTAGTTATCGCTTCTAAAAAGTGTTGTATTATCTTGCACTTTACTTTGAGATTTCAGTATTTGCGTAATGATGTAAAATGTAAGTGTAACAGATTATTTATTCTTATTTTGTAAAATATTTACTACTGGAAAGTGAAATTATAAATTTCCAACAGGCTCTTGAAGTTTGTAGGGGCAATGTGATTTGATAACGGATGTAGGGCATTATGAGTAAGCTCACAGTCCCTGGAATTAGGTAAAGAGTTCAAAGAGTTCTAAAAAATATAATAAAAATAAATTGAAATAAACTAAAATAAAATAAAATAAAGTAAACAAAAATTAAATCAAAAACTGAAGTTAAATAAAAAGGGAAATAAAAAAAAAAAAAACAAAATGAAATAAATTAAAATAAAACAAAAAAAAAAAAAATTAAAAAAAAAAATAAAAAATTAAAAAATAACAAAAAAAATATATAAAAAATAAAAAAAAAAAATAAAACAAAAAAAAATAAAAAGTTAAATGAAATCAGTTAGATTAAAATAAAATAAAAATAACCAAAATTAGATAAAATAAAAGAAAAAATATGTATAATAAAATAAAAAAAAATAAAATAAAAAGCAAATAAAATAAAAAAGTTTAATGAAATAAATTAAAATGAAAAAGTAATAAATTAAAAAAAAAAAAAATTTAGCTAAATAAAAACTAGAAGGGAAGTCTAACTTCGGGTAAACCGAACATTAAATACCAAGCGGTAGTTTTCATACGATTTTCGAAATTTTCCATTTCGTAAGTGGGCGTGGTCGGGAAGCGATTTCGTCCAATTTCATCAGGTATACTGCCTATAATGCTAGCAGACTTTGCACCAAATTCCATCGTTATACCGTAATCAGTTTAAAAGTTATGACCAATTCAATTTTCAAATATGCCTCCCTGAAAAGGTAGCGGTGCCACGCCCACTTTAAAAATTTATCAAAAACCATAATATGATGGCCAGTGGGATTCACCTATAAAATTATAACATTTTAGCCATTTCCGTTACCGTATTATGTCAATTTAGGAGATTTTCGATTTCGAAAGTGGGCGTGGTTGGAGGGCGATTTTATCCAATTTCATCACGTATACTCACAACGATAATAGTACGCTTTCATCGTTCTATCGTAATCAGTTTAAAAGATACGTCCAGTCGAATTTTCAAAAATGCCTCCCTTAAAAGTGGGAGGTACCACGCCCACTTTAAAACATTTATGGAAAAATCAAAAG
>CAXKVI010000016.1:22500-70000 GCA_964058755.1 Campiglossa producta | reverse complement strand
TATTTTATTTTATTTTATTTCATTTTATTTTATTTTATTTTATTTTATTTTATTTTATTTTATTTTATTTTATTTTATTTTATTTTATTTTATTTTATTTTATTTTATTTTATTTTATTTTATTTTATTTTTTATTTTATTTTATTTTATTTTATTTTATTTTATTTTATTTTATTTTATTTTATTTTATTTTATTTTATTTTATTTTATTTTATTTTATTTTATTTTATTTTATTTTATTTTATTTTATTTTATTTTATTTTATTTTATTTTATTTTATTTTATTTTATTTTATTTTATTTTATTTTATTTTATTTTATTTTATTTTATTTTATTTTATTTTATTTTATTTTATTTTATTTTGTTTTATTTTATTTTATTTTATTTTATTTTATTTTAATTTATTTTATTTTATTTTATTTGATTTGATTTTATTTTATTTTATTTTATTTCATTTTATTTAATTTTATTTATTTTTATTTTATTATTTTTAGTACCTGGGTGACCGAGCTTGCAGACTTTACTTACCCGTAATAATCCCAAAATAATCCTAAAATGATTCTAAAACAACCCAAAAAAGACCCTTATATGTATGTTTCTAAAATGATCCGAAATTGAACAAAAAATGACCCAAAAATTAACTTAAAATGACCCAAAAATTATTCCAAAATGATCCAAAAATGATTCCCAAATGAAGTACCCAAAATGATCCGAAAATGACCCCAAAATTATTCAAATATGTTCCCAAAATGACCCTAAAGTTGTCCCAAAATAATTCCAAAACGGCCCAAAAAAGACCTTCAAATGTTCCCAAAATGACCCAAAAATTATCCCAAAACGATACTAAAATGAACCAAAAATTATCCCAAAATGACTCCAAAATGATCCGGAAATGACCCAAAAATTATCGCAAAGTCACACCTAAATGATGTCAAAAACTAATGACGGCGATATACCAACAGGTTATCATAACCTCTCACGAGATTTTAGCCGAGCTTCTCTTTCCAACTTGTGGTGTGTTGCTTTTTGAGTTTTTCCTACAAGTTGGCGGGACCTACAGTTTTTTGCCGACTCCGAACGGCACTTGCAAAGCAAATGAATTTTTTGCTGAGAAGCTTCTCATGGCAGAAATACACCCGGAGAATTTGCCAAACTACTGCCGAGGGGCGACCCCGTTTTAGAAAAATTGTTTTTCTAAATAATTTTTGATGGTCATTTGCCGGGCATCGAACCGCCATGACTTGGTGTAGAAGGCCGAACATTTAACCGCTACACCACGGCGGCCACCCTATACATATACAATACTTTTATTTGGTAACCCTTGGCGGCAACCCTACTTGAAAATATTTTAGTTGGTATGTCCGCGAAAAAACCTTTCTTTTGATACCCATATTGGAATATCTCGCTTCATAATTTAAAAAATTGAGATAGGTGGCAACCCTGTACACCCCCCAAGTCGCAACCACCAAGTGGATAGTCTTGGAATCAATCATACTATCTCTATGCCAAATTTCATCCAAATCGGTCAAGATGTTCCCGAGATAGTTCCGGATATACAGATATACTTCGGCAACCCTAAGTGACAACCCTACTTGCCGTATAGAACTGATGCGTGTTAGTTTTCCACGCAGAGAACGGAAGCGTGTTAGTCTTCCACTCAGAGAACGAAGTATGTTAGTCTTTCACGCAAACAATAAACCATGCTGGTCTTCGTTGGGAGCGGTAATATATGCCTTTGCACTGCGTCAGCTGACATGTCGAAGCAATCAAAGTGACGCATAACTATGTCCTAAAGAGAAGAAAAAAAATCGATTGAAATAAACAAGAATGAGATCACAAGAGAAGTTAGTGGTATGGTGAGCGAAATGTGTGTGCAAGTTCTTTTGATTGGCATACAACAGTATTGACCCAAAAACTTGTCGACGTCTGGTGATAAATGTACTGTGGGACCCCATGAGCATTTGAAATGAATAGGATATAAACACAAGATCATGTGTATGAGCGTAGATGAACTGTTGGAATAAAACCCTAGTTCTGGCTAAGCGTGTTTTGAGAGATTTCAGAGACTTTAAAAATCCTACACTTCAGTTCTGGTTTTCTATGGATACAAACTCGAAGTTATGGAGTTTCTCCGTGGGGCAAATATTAGAAGCAGGTTTTAAAAATCAGTTCGTTCAACTCAAATACAGGTTCTAAAGCTACTGAAACCTGAATCACTTCCCTGCAGGGTAGGTTTAAACATTTAGGGAGTATCATTGCACACGCATTGTCAATGTTAGACAACCAGATATCAAACGAATAACACTTGTACTCTTTTTTAGTTTTGGTATCTGTATCAATTAAGTAAAAAAATATAGTTCAATTGACACATACACACACACACTCCAACACATGAGTATATGCCACAGCTGCGTTGCATATTGTCAGCTTTGGCAGTTGAGTGCGACAGCAATAAATCACATCCATCACAAATGAAATGGATTGAATTCAAATGAAATACATTTAACAGCTAACTGTCAGATAACGCCAACAACAAAAACAATAGAATTAAGGTTTTTTTTTCAAAAGCTCAAGAAACATTTAACCGTTGTTACAAGACAATAATTTAGCACCTTGAGAGTGGCATGATTGAATAGCAAGAAGGTAAAAACATGGTGGGGAGTGGCTTTCGCGGAAAGCAAAAAAACATATTTCAAACCAAAATCAATAGTAATGAAATACAAATTTGTCTTATTTCAGCACTGTGCTACCCATTTTGATATCAATCACAAATATGTAAGCTCTTTAACATGTGTTCATATGTATGTTTAAATGAATTTAAGCTTGTTTGATGACCTGACTTTAACCCAATATTAATAGTTTATTCGTGAAAATAAGTGCACATGTCTTATGAAATAGTTACGCCCTCGCCTTATGCACATTTTTCGCATAAACAAAATATTGCAGTGAGTTAAACAAAAGACTCAAGATACGAACTCTTTTAAGGTGTGTCAGCGCCTGCTGCCGAATATTGCGGTCACTTAGCATGCACATACATTAGAGTTATTAATTTCAAAATAAATTTGGTTTCTTTAGGTGCTCAAGAAAAATAACTTCTAATATTAATCTTAAGTACTTAGGTACATATGAAAGTCAAAAGGCGTCTGGGCACTCAAAATTAAAAAAAAAAACCGCGTCTAGCCAGCACACGTAAAAGAAGTTAACTTCTTAAATTCAGAAATAACGAAATATGAATAAGGTGTATTCGAGAATGGCTTAGATTCACAATTTCTTGCTTCCGATAAGTGGACCAGGGAACCGATCAATGCGAAAACATCTTATACATGGTGCGTTTTCCTTCAAATACGGTACGATGAAGAGGGGCGTGGTAGAAAGAAAGAGGGGAATGAAGAGAAAAAAGGAGGGAGATATTGTGAAGGCGAAGAAAGATAGAAAGAAGAGTTGTAAAAGGGGGGACAGTGAGCTCACAATTACACAGGACGTCTGCCTCTACTACATATGCAATACGTATATATAATTCAAATATTGTATTTGTGTATGCATGCATAATTTATGTTGCGTTCTAAACGGATTGACTGATCATAACCAACTTTTGAACAGAAACTGAAAACAATCGATGAATTAAACTTGTCCCCAAATCTTACCTACCCACAGTATAAACTTTCCAAAAGAGATTTTCAAAAAAAACCAAATAGTCGGCAGCCCCGTAACACAGCGCAAGTGGCAACACCCAGATGGAGCAAATTAGATTGAAGCATACTAACACTGTAATAGTTGGAGTGTAATGGGGTGTGGTTGCTGAGTGACCGCGCTCAATCCCGACTCTTTCGTCCTCGTTCGTGCACTCTGGGAAACGTTGAGCTACCTAGGCTCGCGGCAGAAAGAGAGGGAGCCCCGGGGGGGCCACTCTGACATACTTGGTTTAAGGGCTCACCGGGATCTTTTTCGCAGCGTCTGTACACCAAGAGGTGCGGCTGTAAGCGGGCGTCTGTCTTGAAGCAAGTGGCTCGCTATATAAATGTGCAAAACTTTTCCCTCCCAATCCAGGGTGTTATGCGATACCGTGCCCATTGGACGTTTGCAGCCGGGAGGCAAATCGTGGCTGTAGTCGAACGGAGCCTCACTGATACCGGGCCGCCTCAGGGAGTAACTATGGTCTTACCGCGGTATGGGGCTCTGCCGCGGCGGACGACACACTTCCCCTTACACTACCCTTGACCCTAAGCTGGCCTTGTCCGGCGAGGGGTCGTACGAACAAGATGAAGAACACACAAAATACAAAGCAATTAACGACTTCGTTTACTCCGCAGCAGAGAAGAACTATGCTGGAGCAAGCGAAAACACAACACCGGAGGACAAACTCCACCTCAAAGTTAACTGGGAGGCCGACAGCGATGGAAACTACGGGTCAGTCATCCCCCAAACTGCTATCAAGTAAGAGTGACTTGATGGGAGCAAGCAACAGTGCGGCTGCCTACGCAGTCAAGCAGAAAACGGCAGAAGCTAAACTTCCATCAGGCGCTGGTACGAAACCCAATCTCTTCACATCTGGGGCAATGGTCTCACGACCTGGTTTCAGAGTTTCGAAAGAGAAGGAAGACGCCGCAAAGGGGGAGACCGCGATGGCGATGACGAGTCTGAATCTCCCCCAAGAGGCATCTCCCCGACGCTCTGCGTACTGGGATAAAAGAAAGGCCGCAAGGATCCTTAAAAAATATGAGGGAGCATCGCAGGAGAAGCTGTCGCCGGAAGAAAGGAAGATGGTGGAGGAAGCGAAAGCTATGATACCAAATTTCCAGAGGCCCTATGTGCCTAAGAGGGTGAACGGTAATTCCTTCAAACGCCAGAGATCGGATGGAGAGGTAGACCCCCATCCGAAGCGGCATCAGGTCAACCCCGTAGTGGAAAAACTCAGCTTTGCTGAAGTAACCAAGGACAGAATCCTTATAGGTTTCATTGACCGAGGTAACGACCGTTGGTCCATCCCCAAAGACCAGTGGCTGTATGTCCGGAATGAAATGGGCAGGGCCCTCCTCCACTTAATGCGTGAGTCTCCGGGTAGTCCGCCGCGAGGTACTGACGCGGGCTGGCACCAAGGTCAGATCAAAATATTCGCGTGCGAGGATGCAAGAACTGTCGCACTGTATAAGGCAGCAGTTGCAAGACTGGGTGAAGTCTATCCAGGGGCAAGACTAGATGTCGTCGACTGGAAGGACATTCCTGCTCGACCAAGGGCAAGGGCATGGATTCCTGCCGTCCCTGCAGAACCCGAGAATATTCTTGAGATGCTGCAGGTCTGGAATCCGTCTCTCCCGACGCAGGATTGGGGCGTCAATCTGGTTGTTGTTGTTGTTGTTAACAATGCATTGCCCTGTCTAGAGTGTATGATCATTCCGAAGATCTTCATCAAGCTCTTCTAAGGGGAGTCCAAGGAAACGTGCAGTTTCAACAGGGTTTGTCCAGAGGGACAGAGGGGTTAGAAGAGTAGGTTCAAATGAACAATTGAAGAGATGTAGAGTATCATGGGGGGTCCTACCACATGCAGGGCATGTGTTTGAGATTGTGTCATTAAGTCTGGACAAGTAGGAGTTTAACCTTACACTATATCCAGACCTAAGCTGTGCCAGGGTAACTCTTGTCTCCCTTGGTAAGGTGCGTTCTTCTTCAGCAATATCCGGTGGAGGACTGTTCAGAACGGGGTTCACAGGTAGAGATCCGACAAAAGTATCTACCGACTCGGTGTGGATGTCGGTTAGAGCCCGCTTATGATTCTGCAGATCAAACGGCAAGGTAATATGATGCCGGATCTCATCATAATGTTTACGGAGATGTTTCCTTATGTCTCTCGGGGGCGGATCTATGTCCAAAAGATGACGGTTTGGATGTGCTGGCTTGTAGCAGTTCAGAAGGAATTGCTTGCTCAGAATTTCCGCATGCTCTTTTACATTGAGCAGTTTTGCCTCCTGATGGAGGTGAGACTCGGAAGACATGAGGAGACATCCCGTAGCAGTTCTGATGGCAGTATTTTGGCAGACTTGTAACTTCGTCCAGTTGGTGTTATGTACATTAGGCGACCATATGGGTGCGGCATAGTCAAAGACTGGTCGGCCAATGGCCTTATATGTAGTCAACAACGTTTCTTTGTCTTTTCCCCAAGTACTGCCGGCAAGTGACTTGAGGATCTTGTTGCGACCACGTACCTTTGAGACCATTGCAGACACATGACCAGCAAATGAGAAAGTATTATCCAATGTCATCCCTAATAACTTTGGGTGGCTGACAGTTGGTAGCTTAGTGCCGTCAACGAAAATGTCTAATTCATTTCTCACCTGTTGCGTCCACGTCGTAAAAAGCGTCGCCGTTGATTTAGTCGGAGATATCGTCAGATTTCGCTCTGTGAAAAACCTGGAAAGGTCGCAGAGGTAACCGTTGATTTTATTACAGAGTTCATCAGTATAGGGGCCCTTCCCCGTCGCCATTATTGTACAGTCGTCAGCATAAGAAACGACGGAGACACCCTCTGGTGGTGGGGGCATCTTCGATAGATAGAAATTAAACAGTGTCGGGGATAGGACACCACCCTGTGGCACCCCCTGTCTAATTCGTCTTGGTTTTGATGTTGCGTTTCTAAAGTTGACCGACGCCTGCCGCCCATTCAAGTAATTAGCGGTCCATCTCTTTAACCCATCAGGTATTTGTGTTTCTAATAGATCTTGTATGAGAGTGGCATGGTTGACTGTGTCAAAAGCTTTCGACAAGTCAAGTGCCACTAACACAGTCCTGTGATTTGGTTGGTTTTGATTTAGACCGCTATTTATTTGCGTTGTAATGGCATTGAGTGCGGTGGTGGTGCTGTGCAGCTTACGGAAGCCATGTTGATGATTAGCCAGGTGCAGATTTGCGGTGTAATACGGGAGCAAAATGGACTCTAGCGTCTTCACTACCGGCGACAAAAGTGATATAGGGCGATATGAATCGCCTATGTTTGCCGGCTTTCTAGGTTTTAATAATGGAACCACTCTCGCCTTTTTCCATATTTCAGGAATGACGAAAGTGTTCAGTGAAAGATTGAATAGAGCCGCTAAGTATTTGTGTCCCTCCTGGCCTAGATGTTTCAGCATCTTCATGGCAATGCCGTCGGGGCCGATGGATTTTGAGGGCTTAGCCTGTTTGATGGCTTCCTTGACCTCTGAGGCAGTGATGACAATGGGCGTGTTTTGGTTTTTGTATTTACGCGCCTGTCGCATGGTTCTACGTTTAGCTCTATCGGGTGGGGAATGTAGTACAAATTGTCTACAGAAGGAGTTCGCACATCCCCTAGGGTCCTTCTTCACCCTGTCACCGAAAGTAATATCTACTTTATCCTTGTGTTGTGTTGGATTAGATAGAGCTTTGACCGTAGTCCATAATTTGCCAACACCGTCAGAGAGGTTGCATTGCTCTAGGTGTTGTTTCCATTTGGCCAGTTTGTGTCAATCTGGTCGATGATGTGGTTGGGCCCAATAAACAGGTGGTTATCACTCTGAATAAAGAGGCGCTCGAGCCCCTTAAACGGTGTAACGGACGAGTGCATTACGGCTTGGGTCAGATCGTGATCCACGTATACCGTGGCGATGCACAGCGCGCTGCTATTCCGGACGCTCCGGAGGACTCGGAGATCGAGGCATCGGAAGGGGAAGCAGAGGAGTCCGACGCGGAAAGTATGTTATCCGCCACGTCAAATTGCGATGCTGCTGCGAACAACTCGGCGATAGATGAAAGCCTGCTTGACGAAGAAGGCCTCGACGTCACGATCGTGGCTAAACCTGAGCACACTAACGTTGATGCTGCTTCAGACAGCAGGGTTCCCGCCACGCCAAATCGTGCAGGTGCTCTGAACAACTCCTCGTTGAGAGACAGCCCCCGGAACAGGCCAGACCTCGACGACACGCTAGCGGCAGGGAAGTCTGAGCTCTCTCATGTTGGTGGTGCTTCAGATAAATCTGCACAAATCTAAAGCAGCCTCGGCTGTTTTAAGCAGTCGTCTTTCTAAAGGCGACGTAGACGTGGTCCTTATCCAAGAGCCCTGGGTCAATAGCTCTAGGATCTGTGGATTGGGGACTAAGGGGTACAAGCTCATCCAAGCCAATGATGAGGGCAAGGTCAGAACCTGTATTTTGGTAAAGTCTGAGCTAAACACCTTTCTATTACCCAACTACTCAAATGGTGACGTTACAGCTGCCAGCTTAACAGTCGGCAGCACCAGCCTAACGATGGCGTCGGTCTATATGCCCTATGACGCCGAAGAACCTCCTCCACAAAAGGAGGTGAAAGATCTGGTGGATAATTTCTGTACGGGCCATCTTATTATTGGAGCTGACGCTAATGCTCATCACGTCCAGTGGGGAAGCTCCGATATTAACGCTAGGGGCGAGTCTCTGTTTGACTACCTACTAACAACTAACCTGGTGGTTTGTAACGTGGGTAACGAGCCTACTTTTATAACTAAAGCTCGTAGGGAGGTTATAGACCTCACTGTTTGTAGCGAAGGCGCTTATGAGTGGGTCAGAAAATGGCGTGTTCTTGATGAGCATTCATTTTCTGACCATCGGTACATAGAAATTGTGTTAGACTTTATTGTTGAGCAGCCAGTTATGAAACGAAATCCACGCAACACTAACTGGCAGCCACATAACCAAATATTAGCTAGGGACCTACCAGTATTACCTCCACAAGCCCCTCATCAGTGGGAGAACTGGATGATCTGGTAACGACCTTTACAACGGCGCTCTCAAATGCCCTAGAGCAGGCTTGTCCAGTACCAAAACCACGCGGCAAACATAGACCCCACTGGTGGTCTTACGACCTGGATTCGTTCCGTATATCATGCAGGAAGCAATTTAACAAGGCCAAGAGCATCGGTACGGAGCCTGAATGGCTCGAATATAAAGCTAAACTGAGGGCCTATAAAAAGGCTCTAAGGCAAGCGAAGAGAACTTCGTGGAGAAATTTCTGCACCGGGGTCGAAAAATACGATGATACAGCGAGACTTAGACGTGTGCAACTGTAGCATCTGCAACAAACCTGGCGGTAAACATACCCATTACGGAGGAAAGGGTAAGGTGGGCAATCAAAAGCTTTGAGCCGTTCAAGGCAGCTGGGTTAGACGGGATTTTCCCCGCACAACTTATAAACACGCTGGAAATATCAGCTAAATGGCTGGTAGTTCTCTATTCAGCCTGCCTGGCTCTTAATTACATTCCGTGCTCCTGGAGAAGCGCCACGGTAGTCTTTATTCCAAAGGCTGGGAAGGCCTCACACTATGAGCCTAAAGACTACAGACCGATCAGTCTCTCGTCTTTTGCACTTAAAACCTTCGAGAGGATAATTAGCGATTATCTCTCCTCTACTATTGATAGCAACCTTATTTCTAGCTATCAACATGCATACACCAAAGGTAAATCAACGGAAACTGCGCTCCACAGCCTAGTCTCTATTGTCGAAAAATCATTGCACGAAAAGGAGTACTGTCTCGTGGCCTTTCTGGACATCGAAGGGGCTTTCAACAATATAAGGCCGGAGGCTATTAACACTGCTTTAACAAACCTGGGCATAAATAGGTCTCTTATTGGACTAATTGATCAACTACTAAAAGGAAGGAAAATAGTTTCTTCACTGGGAACAGTTGATCTTTCACGCTATGTCACAAGAGGAACGCCTCAGGGTGGTGTTCTCTCCCCGCTCCTATGGAACCTCACCGTAAACTCGCTGCTACGAGACACAAGGTGGGGGGGCGGGAAGATAGTGGCATATGCAGACGATTTAGCTATTGCATATAGGGGCAAATTCCCACAAACCCTGTGTGACTTGATGCAAGTAGCACTGCGAGAAGTTTCTTCATGGTCCTCTCGCTGCGGCCTTAGCATCAACCCGGGAAAGGTGGAGCTTGTCCTTTATACCAGGCGGTACAAGATACCACCGCTGAACCTACCAGAACTAGATGGCGTGCGCCTGAACTTAGCTGACAAAGCCAAATTCCTAGGCACAGTTCTAGATAGAAAGCTTAACTGGAAGGAGAATGTCATCCAGCGCCAGAGGAAAGCGTGCATTGCACTTTACACGTGTAAAAGAGCCATTGGCAAAAAATGGGGGCTCAGCCCCAAAATTTGCAGATGGATCTACACTGCGATAATCCAGCCAATTATGCTGTATGGAGTCGTGGTATGGTGGCCTGCGCTAGGAAAGGCAACAAATCTAAATCTGTTAGGAAAAGTCCACAGATCGAGCATGATCTGTATAAGCGGGGCGTTAAGAACAACGCCCAATGAAGCTCTCCAGGCCATTCTTGGCTTTTTGCCACTCGATCTGGAATGGTACCGGGCAGCAGCAGCATCGGCTGTGCGTCTAAGGGAAACGTCCGTCTGGGGCGCAAGCACTATTGGACACTCCTGTATTCTAAGATCTTACAGCTTACTCCCTCTGAGCACAGATCGGTGTGCGACCACAACAGTCGGAGATTGTTGTTTTAGAATAAACATTCCCAGCAGGGAAGACTGGGAGAACATAGATCGGTGTCCCGCTACTAATGGCGGCACTTTTATATACACCGACGGCTCGAAGTTAGACGGCAGAGTCGGAGGTGGGGTTTACTCAAGGGATTTGGACCTAGAACTCTCCTTTAGACTACCTGATCACTACAGCGTCTTCCAGGCTGAAGTTTCTGCAATCATGGACGCCGTGACTTGGATAGGTGAACGCACCATCGGACAGGATATCTGTATTTTCAGCGACAGCCAAGCGGCCATCAAATCCCTTAGCTCTTACTCGTTCAACTCTGAACTGACGCTCAGCTGTCGTCGATCTCTTCAAGAGATGGCCCAACAGAACCGCGTGAACCTCACATGGGTCCTGGGACATAGGGACATTGAGGGAAACTGTAGGGCAGACGAACTTGCCAGGCAGGGCACGACCAAGCAGATTCTTCAAGATAAAGAGCGCATAGGTATGCCGTTTGCCACGTGCAAGCTAATGCTGAAGGAGCATACACTCCGCGAAGCCAACGAAAGATGGCTACAAGCCCCAGGGTGCCGGATATCCAAGCAAACCTGGCCAAAATGCGATCTTAAAAGATCTAGACACATATACGCCCTAAAAAGGAAGGAAATCTCCATATTAATAGGTGTTTTAACCGGGCACTGCCTTATTGGTAGGCACGCAGCAAGGCTAGGCGTTCCCTACCGACGATGCTGCAGGAGTTGCAAAGAGGATGAGGAAGAGGAAACGGTGGAGCACCTCATCTGCAACTGCCCGGCCTTAAGCGGAGCGAGAAGGCGCTCTCTGGGAGTTCCCTTCCTGGTTAGCTTAAGCCAGGTCGCGGAGCTAGACATGAAGGACTTGATGGCCTTCATCAAGTTATCAAAATGGTTCGAGGAGGGGTAGCGGTGTCGGTTAGGAGTGTCAGTCCCGGGTTTCGGCTATATGGAGAGTCCCGACAGCACTGGGATTTTCCATATGGCCGGACCCCGGGACTGACTTTCCTAGTGTTTGGTGGTATCACAACGAGCCTTTTATTACTGGCCTAGGTGTGCCTTTGCGGCAGCCACTTCTACCTACCTACCTAACACTGTAATAAAATTTCTTCCAAATGGGTGAATAGATAACCTAAATAGTGATCGAAATAACAAAGAATAAATAAAATGCGGCCAGGCAGCAACCTTGTAAACCAACACAAGTGGCAACACCCATGTATATAATCTAAAAATAAATCAGATTATCTATATGCCAAATTTTATCCAAATCGGTCAAGCAAATCCCAAGACATACGAAAATATATTGTGGTTAGGTGGCAACCCTAAGTAGCAACCCTGAGTGAAATTTCCATAGTTGAAATACGGCCGAAAATACCTTTCATTTGATAACCATATTGGCATATCTAGCTCTATATTAAAAAAAAAAAAATTGGGATAGGTTGCAACCCTGTAAACGTTCCCTAAGTAGAAACATCCGTGTATATAGTCTTAGAATGAATCAATTTATCTATATGCCAAATTTTATCCAAATCGGTCAAGCAGTTCCTGAGATATACGAAAAAATAAATAAATTGCGGTTAGGTGGCAGCCCTAATTGAAATTATTTTATTTGGAATACGGTAGAAAATACCTTTTTTGGTTAGTCATATTGACATATCTAGCTATATATTAAAAAAAAAATTGGTATAGGTGGCAATCCTGCAAACCGCCGTAAGTGGCAACACCCATTAGTTCTGCTCGGCCTGTGTGCAATGTTGGCTAGATCCTAGAATTTCACGTCCTATTTGATTTGCGCAGCTAAACATCGTGGTGAAAATACCCTACGCCTGAAAGTGTGCAACATACGCCTGAAAGTCGGCTACAATTTCTATTTCCATTGCATAATTTCCGTTGCATTTCTATCTTGTTGCATAAGCCATTTTCTCAAATTTTACTCTCAATCAAAACTTCAAATCGCCGGATAAGAAGTTAACTTAAAAAAAAAAAATTTTGGATTAAAATAGGCTCGTATCTGAATAAAAGAAATTAATTGAACCGATATGATCATCCCAAGTTAGTACAAAATAAGAAACTAGTACGCTTTTTTACAACTCATTTATTTAGTTTAATGAATTATTTATATAAATTAGCTTTAGGTTTTGTATTTATCGCATTATAAATATGTTTTAGTGTCAATATAATTTTGTTCCCATTTTTCTTCCACAAAATTTCCAAAGCACAACACAGAGCACTTACACACTGCAGCACACTTAAACCTCTCAAAACGAAAGCCAAATCCGAGACACTCATTGGAACGAAACCATGACTTGTATTATGCTCTTCTAAGGAAATTACGCCCATCTCCAACATCTCGTAAAAGCTATGTCTACGCCATTGATTAATCAAGCCACTCTCATGTAGCTTTGAAAGAAAGAAATTCAAATTACGACGATGCAAAGAACTTTTTTGTAACGGCAACGCCAGTGGAAATTGCTTATTAATACAAATATCGGATAAGCGAAAAAGTGGGCGTGTAAAATATTTCTGTTGCTCATCATATATGGCCCACATATCAGTGACAGTAAAAGCGTAGCGCGTATCCAAAGCGTCACGTAATAACAAAAATTCTGTAAAGTTATCAAATATAGTGAAATTTTGTAAATAAAATCTAAAATTATCATGCGATGTAATCAAAGCTAGCTCTTGTGCGGCAATTGCAATTTTAATGCCACGTTGCAGTATATCCTCGATTGTTGACATTTTATTATCGAGTGGCGCATTAACATTGAAACTCTGTAAATATGTGCAGTAAGTTGTATTGACGATGACACCAGCTAAAGCGATTGTTAAATAGATAATTTTGTGTACGAACGAAATATGATGTTTGGTTGAACAAAATGGCATACCCAGTAAACCACGCAAAACTAATACGTTACCAAAGTGATTTGGTTCACCACGCCAACGCGATATTGCAATCCACATGAAAGATATTAACAAAATAATTAAACAGAAGAGCAACAAAACTGTTCTATCTAAAATTGCATAATACAAAGTAGCCTTTAAAAGTGGTTGCTCTAGCGGCACCATTAAACACCAATTGTTGCGTTGAAACACCACCGAAAAGCTCAAATTAGCATCGCTATCATTCGCTGCCACCAATGAACCAATGTCGAGTATGTCATGCTCAAAATAGTATTCCAATTCTGTGGTGTTCAAAATTCTATGATTTACCGCTATCGGTATTTCTAATGTAGCATTATGATGTTGAGCATATGCCAACAAAGCTTTACCCAAGAAACCGCTAAATCTGGCAGCGCCCGTGCGTGGTGTGTAATTGTAGCTTTGCGGATACCAAGAACTCTCTATAACACGCAAAGGAGAGCCGTGCATGTCGATCAAATGACGCATGAAGACGTGCTTGTAATGTGCCGGAAATTCGATGCTCACAACTTTTTGTGTCGGATATAGTAATAATGTCCAATATTTGCGTTCCCTTACTGTCATATGCGGCTGTAGTGCAATGACATGCATCGCATGATGTTTGGCGCATAGGTTTAATATACTTTCTATATAGTCAAACGCAACATTGTCGTCGAATAATAAAATTAAACGTCTTTTTGTTATACGCCACAGTCGTTGCCATAGTGTAAGTAGTAGCTTTTTATCCAGTTTACTTTGTTGCTGCAGTTTAGCTATAACGATCACTTCGGTATTGAATTTTTTTACATACCGTTTAATGGGCGCTCTAAAGTCGAAAAGCAGCAAGGGTTGTCCGTGTGCCCGTGCTAGCGTGTGCAGTATGCGTTCGGTGTCGTGTGGCTCTACTGCGCTCGGTGGGGTTGCCAAGTTGTCATAGGTCGTGTAAATGATTGTATTTATGCGGCGTTCCAGCGATGCGGCATGCACAATATTTGTAAGAATTTCTCTGAATTCTTGATTAATTATTGATAACCCAAGCAAATTAATTATTGTTGTAAGATTTTTAAAATTATGCATATTTGTTCCGTTAACTCGTACAATAGACGCTTCCTTTCTTGCTCAAACTAAAAATTATATTATCTTGTTTCAAATTATATGCAATGAATATCAGCGAAAAAAAGGTAAATTTTCACCACGTTTTAATGACCTACATAAATTCGAGTTGTGTGCTGATTAAAGATAGCTCATCAATTGTTTACCGTTTGTAATGACCCCATGTCACTCATGAGCACCGCTAAAAAAACGGCGTGTAACCAGTACTTTTCACGTCTACTAGCTACAGGCCGTTTAACTTATTAAATTCAGAAATAATGAAATACGAATAAGGTGTATTCGAGAATGGCTTATATTCACAATATCCTACTTCCGGGAAGTGGACCAGGGATACGATCAATTCAAAAATATCTTATACATGGTGCGGTTTTCCTTCAAATTCGGTACGTGGGTAGAATTATGCCTAAATTAACAGGGTCCAATACGAATGGGATGTGGAGGAGGAGGGGCGTGGTAGAAGTAAAGAGGGAAAGGAAAAGAAAAAGGTAGGGAGATGGTACGAAGGCGAAGAAAGATAGGAAGGAGAGTTCTAAAAGGGGTTGTAAATTGCGGTTAGATGGCAACTCTAAGAGGAAACGCTGGGTGAAAAGGGCATATTTGAAAACACGGCCGAAAATATCTGTCATTTCATACCCATATAGGCATATCTAGCTCTATATTTAAAAAACATTGCGATAGGTGGCAACCCTGTAAAACGCCTTAACTGGAAACACCCATGTATATAATCTTAGATTGAATCAAATTGTGTGTTTGCCAAATCTTATCCAAATCGGTAAAGCAGTTACCGAAATATAGGAAAAAATAAATAAATTGCTGTTAGGTGGCAACCCTATGTGACAACTCTTCTTGAAATTATCTCATTTGGAATACGGTCGAAAATACTTTTCATTTGATATCCATATTGGCATATCTAGCGTTATATCAAAAAAAAATAATGGGATAGGTAGCAACCCTGTAAACCACTCTTAGTGGCACCACTCATGTATATAATCTAAGAAGGAATCAAATTGTCTATGTGCCAAGTTTTATCCAAATCGGCCCAGCTGTTGCCGAGATATACGAAAAAATAAATAAATTGCGGTTAAGTGGCAACCCTAAGTGGCAACCCTACTTGAAATTATCTTATTTGAAATATGGTCGAAAATACCTTTTATTTGATACCCATATTGACATATCTAGCTCTATATTAAAAAAATTTGATAGGTGGCAACCCTGTAAATCGCCCGAAGTGGCAACCCCCATGTATATAATCTTAAATGTATCAAGTTATCTATATGCCAAATTTTATCCACAGCGGTAAAGCAGTTCCCGAGGGTTCCCCCCAAAAATACAGAAAAGAAAAATTCAGAAACACATTTTTTCAGAAAACATTAGTCAGAACCCTTTTTTCAGAAAGCCAAAATTCAGAAGTCAAAACTCAGAAGTCAAAATTCAGAAGTTAAAATTCAGACGTAAAAATTCAGAAATCAAAAATTCAGAAGTCAAAATTCAGAAGTAAAAATTCCGAAGTAAAAATTCAGAAGTCAAAATTGAGAAAGTAATCAAAATTTAATGTTTTTTCTGCCGTCTGATTACTTTCTCAATTTTGACTTCTGAATTTTTACTTCGGAATTTTTACTTCTGAATTTTGAAAAAACATTAACTTCTGAATTTTGAAAAAACATTAAATTTTGCCCAAAATTTAATGTTTTTTCTGCCGTCTGATTACTTTCTCAGTTTTGACTTCTGAATTTTTACTTCGGAATTTTTACTTCTACATTCTTTTTTTCAGCCGTCTGATAGCTTTCTAAAAACGCATTGTTCATATTTAGTAGTATAAGTTACTAACTCCTCATTTCAATCCATTGTTGCTCACTGACACAAAACTTCAGCAATTTTCAGCTGGAGGTAAACCATGTCGAACACCCAAAAAGAAATATAAAGAATTAGACTATCGTTTGAGTAGTATTGTCGCTTCATTTGGAAACGATAAACTGGAAAGCGATTTAATTAGCTTTATGCTTGCCATTGCACATAGTTTAAAATTCTAAGTTGTACTATTTTTTATACATATGTATATATGTACAATGTATATATCTTGACAAAAAAGAAAAGTTTGTGAATTTTTCATTCATTTTTCTGTCAAGTGTTTTCTGTATTTTTGTTTCTGAAAAGTGATTTCTGAATTTTTCATTCTGATTTGTTGTTTCTGAAAAAAGTTTTCTAAATTTTTCATTCTGACTTTTTGTTTCTGAAAAGTTTTTTCCGCCTTTTTATACCCAGCTGTACTTGTACACAGGGTATTATAACTTTGTTAGGATAACGGTTGGTTGTACAGGTATAAAGGAATCGAGATAGATATAGACTTCCATATATCAATATGATCAGGATCGAAAAAAAATTTGATTGAGCCATGTCCGTCCGTCTGTCCGTCCGTCCGTCCGTCCGTCCGTCCGTCCGTCCGTCTGTCCGTTAACACGATAACTTGAGCAAATAATGAGATATCTTCACCAAATTTGGCATGCGTACTTATTTGGGTTCAGAATAGATTGCTATTGAAAATGGGTAAAATCGGACCATAACCACGCCCCTTTTTCGATATCGAAAATTTCGAAAAACGTATAAAATGGGTTAATTCAATATTAGAAGCAGCTACAATGATAAAATTTGCAATATGTATTGATTTAGATGTTCTAAGGCCGATTTTATAAAAATTTTTGAAAAGGGGGCGTGGGTAAAATCGGACCATAACCACGCCCCTTTTTCGATATCGAAAATTTCGAAAAACGTATAAAATGGGTTAATTCAATATTAGAAGCAGCTACAATGATAAAATTTGCAATATGTATTGATTTAGATGTTCTAAGGCCGATTTTATAAAAATTTTTGAAAAGGGGGCGTGGTACCGCCCACGTATCTTTGAAGAAATTTTAAAATTTTGACTCTTAATAACTTCAGAACAGTTTATGCTAGTATAACGAAATTTCGTAGAGGACATACTATTGTTGTGGTAAATTCAGCTATAGAAAATAAACGAAATCACTTCGCGACCACGCCTACTTTTTCATAAAAGTTATATTGAAAGGAGGTGGAAATATTGAAAAGTCCATATCTAATTAACTGATTTCGCTATAATAATATAATTTGGTACATACATCAACTTTCATATTCTTTACATAATTTTTTCAAAATTTTGGAAAGTGGGCGTGGCACCGCCCACTTATGAGTCAAGCAATTTTTAAATTCGACTGCTAACAACTTCAGAACGGTGTGAGATAGATTTACGAAACTAGGTACCAGGCATGTTATGTTTATGTAGAGTACTACCACAGAAAATAAGAAAAATCGGTGAACGATCACGCCCACTTTATGTGCACAGCTGGGTATGTAATGTTCGGTTTCACCCGAACTTAGACTTCCTTACTTGTTCATTCTGACTTTTTGTTTCTGAAAAGTGTTTTCTGAATAAATTTTTCTGAAAAACAGAATTTCTGAATTTTTTCTTTTGAATTTATGGGGTCACCGTTCCCGAGATATACCAAAAAATAAATAAGTTGCGGTTAGGTACAACCCTAAGTGGCAACCCTGCTTGAAATTATCTTATTTGGAATACGGTCGAAAATACCTTTCACTTTATACCCATATTGGCATATCTAGCTCTATATTAAAAAAATGGGATAGGTGGCAACCCTGTAAACCGACATAAGTGACAAAACCCATGAACCCTGCTCAGCCTAACTATTACATGTTGTGAAATATTAGCTAGATTCTAGAATTTCACCTCCTGTTTGATTTGCACAGCTAAAAATCGTGGTGAAAATCGCCTACGCCTGAAAGTCGGCTACAATTTCTATTTCCGTTGCATCATCAGCCATTTTCTCAAATTTTACTCTCAATCAAAACTTTATATTGCAGCCTAAGAAGCTAACTTCAAAAACCTTCTATGGTTAGGTAACTAGGGCTCACAATTGAAATCAAAAACTTGTTTTTTATTTTTGTTTATCGAACTTAACGTCTTTGCATCGGCTTTTAATAAACTTACATTATTTTCCCTAATAACGACTTCCTTATAAATTCTGAACTTCAGATTTGCATGTTGTACAAGTCAACAAAGTCCTTTAAAACATATGCAGTTTGATACAATCAAATAGATTAAGTTATTGTATTTGTAATTACAAACAAATTATTTGCTCTGCTCTATTGCTTTACAGAAAAAATTGCTTCATAAAATTTACAAAATATCACATTTCTAATAAATGGTAATTATGTACGTTAGACTATGCGCAAACAAATTTCCGTTGAAAGTTGTAATATGTAGCTATATTCTGAAATTAAACCTTTATTTGGAAATGTTACGTATACGTCATGTCATTTTTTTAAATCAAAATTTGACGTAATTTTTCGTCATTAAATCAAAAGGTAGAAATATGGCCTAAAATTATTTTCTATAACCGATAAAAAGTATACCAAACTTTCATTTAATTATAGTCAGAAGGTGTAGCTCGCTGTAGCACACAAAGTTTCTGCCTATCCAAAGTAGCAGGGTAGAATTTATGAGGTATACAATTTTGATGGCTTATATTTGTTTTAATATTTAGTGGATCGTGCCGTTTTGCGCGTCTGTTGATACCTCTGCTTTTTTCCATTGAACGCAGAAATACGTAAGTGGGAAGGAGAAGGAGTCCCGCAAGTTTTTCGCATTGCCCTTAAAAACGTGATGGAGGATCGTGAGGAACGTTAAACTCAAGTTTGGATCTCAAATGATGTATCAAATGATGGTCACTGTGTGTGCAGGGTTACGATGCGATTCGCTTGAAATTTTATACTTTGGTAGCTTTTTGCCTACTTATTTTAATACCTCTGAGATTAATTTTTTCGAGAACTGCACAAGAGACCGGACCTATTCAAAAAAATCCTTTTGGTTGAAACTTGTTTCGCTTTGGTACGTCGGTATGCCTTTGTGTACATTATTATTAAGAAGATCTTTTTTTGGCAAGTGGACGAGGGATCGACCTAGTGACATGTATAAGGAGATGTGTTGAGATAGGTCAAAGGTAGAGACAGGGATAGATATAGAGGTTGATATACATATATATACTGGTAGAGACAGAGATATATATAGGTATAGGGTTAGGAATAGATAAAAGAAATGTGAAAAAAAGATAAAACAAAAAGATAAACAGGGGTTTCAGGTGATTTATTCCTTTCTGTTTCCGATAAATTTATAATAATGAGCTATATGCTGCCATAGTGCAAGATTGACGTCGATCGTAAAAATCAATTGCACATCCTCAAAACTTTCAAACATGAAAAATGAATGTACCTAAACATTCAAAACCATTTTGTAGCTTATTTGTATGTTAGAAATAAAATAATTTGCATCTAATGTTAAATTCAGTGGTGGATTGCTCAAAGAAAAGATACTAAGAATAATAAGTATTGTAATATAAGCAAAACAAAGTCAATACTGAACAAATTTGTCAATCGATTTGGAGCTTCCCTCTAACCCAAAACAGCTGCTGCAACAACTATGATAGTGATGTACAATAAGTTATCCAAAAAAAAGCTGTCAAAAGAAGATACACAAATTGGTATTAATTTTCACATGTTGCTATTCTATTTATTTCAGAAGCTGCTCTGCGGGCTCGAATATCTTGCAAATGTTGTATAATCTATGCTTGTTTTCTTAGCTTCTGGTGTTTGCTATATTTTTGAAGTTAACTTCTTAGGCGGCGATATGAAGTTTTGATTGAGAGTAAAATTTGCGAAAATAGCTGATGATGCAACAGAAATTATGCAATGCAAATAGAAATTGTAGCCGACCCTCAGGAGTATGTTGCAGATTTTCAGGCGTAGGCAATTTTCACCACGATGGTTAGCTGTGCAAATCAAATAGATGGTAAAACTCTGGGATCTAGCTAACATTGCACAAATTGTAATCGTTAGGCCGAGCAGAATTCATGGGTGTTGCCACTTAAGGCGGTTAACATGGTTGCCACATATCTAAATCTTTTTTTTTTAATATAGAGCAGATATATTAGATAATATTGGTATCAAATGAAAGGTATTTTCGACCGTATACCAAGTGAGATAATTTCAAGCAGGGTTGCCACTTAACCGCAATTTATTTATTTTTGAAGTTAACTTCTTAGGCGGCGATATGAAGTTTTGATTGAGGGTAATTCTTGAGAAAATGAATGATGATGAAACGGAAGTTATGGCACGGAAATAGAAATGTAGCCGACTTTCAGGCGTAGACGTTTTTCTTATATCTCGGGAACCGCTCAAACCGATTTGGATAAAATTTGGCATTATAGATAGTATGATTCATTCTTAGATTATATGCGTGGGTGTTGCCACTTGGGCCGGTTCACAGGATTGCCACCTATCTCAATTTTTTTTAAATATTGAGCAAGATATGCCAATATGGTTATCAAATGAAAGGTATTTTCGACCGGATTCCAAATATTTAAATCTCAAGCAGGGTTGCCACCTAGGGTTGCCAGCTAACCGCATTTTATATATTTTTCTCTTTATCTCGGGAACCGCTTGACCGATTTGTATAAAATTTGGCATTATAGATAGTATGATTCATTCTAATATTATATGCGTGGGTGTTGCCACTTGGGGCAGTTCACAGGGTTGCCACTTATCTTAATTTTTTTTTTAATTTGAGCAAGATATGCCAATAATTGTATCAAATTAAAGGTATTTTCGACCGGATTCCAAATATGACAATTTCAAGCAGGGTTGCCACCTAGGGTTGCCACCTAACCGTAATTTATTTATTTTTATTGATATCTCGGGAACCGCTTGACCGATGCGGATAAAGTTTGGCATTATAGATAGTATGATTCATTCTAATATTATATACGTGGGTGTTGCCACTTGAGCCGGTTCACAGGGTTGCCACCTATCTCAATTTTTTTTAAATATTGAGCAAGATATGCCAATATGGGTATCAAATGCAAGGTATTTTTCACCGTATTCCAAATATGTAAATCTCAAGCAGGGTTGGCACTCAGGGTTGCCACCTAACCGCGTTTTACAACTCTCCTTCTTATCTTTCTTCGCCTTCACACTACTTCCCTCCCTTTTTCAACTTCATTCCCCTCTTTCCTTCTACCACGCCTCCTCTATTCGTATTTACCCTAGTTAATTTAGGCATAATTCTACACTCGAACCCAATTTTAAGCAAAACGCACCATGTACAAGGTACTTTCGAATTGATCGGTCCCCGGTCCACTTCCGGAAGTAGGAAATTGTGCATCTGAACCATTCTCGAAAACACCTTATTCATATTTCGTTATTTCTAAAATCAATAAGTTAACTTCTTTCTCGTCTGCTGGCTATACGCAGTTTTTTTGCCATAATTTGTTAGACGTTTTTGTAAAAGTTTGTTTTTATTTTGTTAGGAAATTTGTTTTTATTGTTTTACTAACACCATTTCCTGTTGCATACATTAATGTATTGTTGTGATGCATCCATTTTGTACCATTTATATAGCCAAAAACTAAACATGAAGTTGCAACATTTCGTTGGCGGCTATGGCTTCAAGTGACAAATGCGCGCATCATTAGTGGCACTTTATGCTAATGTTAGAAATGTTTTTAGTATTGTTTTTTGTTTTATGCAGGTGTTGGAACTTACGGCTAAACTAAATTTTGGCAACATTAACAAAAACGTGCCACGAAATTTGTATTCTGCAACATGTTGAACATGTCAAATTTGTATCGTATGGCTGGGTGAGTATTGTATGTAGATATTTTTGAATGTTCGTATGTAAATGTTAGACAGTTGCAAAACATGCATGTCTGCTTTGTGATTGAAAACCAAAAAAAACAACATATACCATTATATAATATTGTCTTAAAAACATTACAAAGGGAAGCAATTTGTTGATATTTATAGTAAAATATTGCGCGATAGAATTGGATGCGACAATCGTCAAATAATTGCCTGTGAAACAAAATTTAAAATTGTTACAATTTCAAATTATAAGCAAAATAATTACCACTATGCATAAGCAATAGTTGCTTATGGTGTGAATAGAACCCATTAAGAAGTGCAGAGGTTAAGTAGTATTGAATATCTGACCAAAAAAAGATAACAGTAACTTCAAACCCTTGACTACTGGTGTTGCCGTTGCCGTTGCCGTTGACAAAGCAACAACATAAAGGGTGTAAATGCGTTCAACAACAGGTGTGGAGTCTAGTCGTGGCAGAAGACTCAAGAGTCAAGGAGCCTTTGCAAAATCACTCTAAATCAAGCATCGGCGCCCCATAGATCTTAAGATCAGTCAAACAAGTTGGATTCATCACACAGACACGTTGTGCTCTTTGTTTACCAAATGATTTAGTCGTCGCTGGGCAAGGGGCGAAACCACATCACGTGGGGGTGTCGCTTGTTTGGTCAGCGAATGTTAAAAATATAGTTCGGATGATCACAGCGCGTGTATAAGCTTTCTCACTTATACACCAGCATTTACAAATCTGCCGACCCATGCTCTAAATGATACCAAAATTATCACGAAATGGTTCAAAAAAGCCCTGAAGTGATCTCGAAAACATTTCTGAAAGGTTCCCGAAATAGTCACAGTAAAGTACAGAAGACATCCCCAAAAATTACAAAAAAAATTCCAACATGATCTCGAAATTCCCGAAAAAGTCCCTAAATGATCCCAAAACCCATTTTGAAATGATTCTGGAATGAAGTTTTGGAAACGGTGTATACTGAAAATGCCTCGAAAATAATCCGGTTTGGAAATGATCCATATATACAAAAGCATTTCAAATCCAATCAATGCTGAACATTTTTAAATGCAATTTCGATTTACACCCCACCCAACTACGTGTCTATCCATATATCATCGTCAAAGCTACACAGATTGTTACTAGTTTAAATTACTTAAAAACTTTTGCGATGAACTGACATGGAATAGTCCCTAAAGAATCATAAAATTGTAAATAGTTGACACAATGGCATTATTATAAATATCCTCACTTGAGGGCCAAGTCCGTTAAATTGTTCGCGTGCATGAAATTGTTTAATAATAGACTGTTGGTGGTATTTACTGTTTAGCTGAAGTTTGTTGGTGGCATAAATTACAGAATTAAAATTGTAATATTTGAAGATACTATCAGTAGTCTGTTCTAAATAAAAACAATAACACAAGCTTTAAAAGCAATGAGAATAGCACAGATTATAATGAAATTCCCATAGTCGCTATATGCCATAATCATAATGAATTAAATGAATTAGAAAATTAGATTAAATAATATAAGATAAAATTAAAAAAAAAATTTAATAAAAAATTAAATAAATATAATAATAAAAGTAAAATAAAACAAAATAAAAATAAAAGAAAGTAAAATGAAAAAAAAAACAAAAAAATAAAAATATTACAACACAATAAAATAAACATAAAAAAATATTTTTTATTTTAAAAGAATATAAAATAAAATAACGATATAAGCCTCGCTCAGTTATTTTAACGCGAAAAATCCTATGGGATCCCGTATGAAATGACCTGTTCAAACAAAAGGGCATATTTCCAAATCGTAAAGTTAACCCTTTCGGATATTCTATGCCATATGGCATAGTCGCATTTCAATGGCTGTCCTGTGACATTAAATTAAGGAATTTACTTTTTTTTTTAATTATGTATTTTTCTTTGAGGCTTTATCTCTTAAAATAACTAATAAAAATTTTGAGGGCTGGATCTAGTAAATTGCTATAATTAAAAACTAAAGTGTCTCTATCTACAACTAAAATAAAAAAATGTATTTGATGAAATAAAGTCAGCATTAATTTTTTATAATTTCTCTAACAATAATAGATAGAGGTTGAATCGGTTTCATCGAAATCCACTCCCAAATTCTGATGAATCTATTATCTTTTCCTCCGTCGTTGTTGTTGTTGGTGCAGTACTTCCTCCTGCCTGGTCGGGAGATCAACTTATAAAAAGTTACTTAACAGACCAGACAGGGTTGAACTTATGTTGACAGTGCTTTGCCGATATATCCCAATATCGCATTCGTTTGATAAACGCTGAAGTCGCCAGACATTTCTTACGTAGCCTTTGACTTCATTTAGAATGAATGTAATAAGGCATCGAGCGCGGGGAATCCCGATCTCGAATTCCAGGCCACCTGTACCATATTTGTTCAAATCCGCGAGCTTTCGCGATCCCGGAAAATCCAAAAAACCGGGATTTTAATTAACATAACCCACGAAACTGCTGGAACACGTCTAAAAAGGACGGGACAGGTATCAATTTCTTTTTGACTTGGCTTCAATTTCAATAATCAGAAATCGAAAAAAAAGTGTTTGTTTCAGAGGAAAGTTATTGGCAAAAATCCAAAAGTTTTGCCAGGTCCGATTCCAAAATTGCAGCGTGATCCATCGTATTTATTGACAGAAAATATCGGGTTTCGCTTTGAAGTTATGCAAATTTTATTAAATAAATTTTTCCCAATTTTATATTAAATTTTCAAAATTTATAAAATAAACATAGGGCTGGCAGAAATCCTTGGGCTGAACCCTCCCAGAGGGTGCCGGCTGGTAATAGACACTACAGAAACCCCTACCCAGGGGAGTGCTAGCTAAGTTCAGAAATCAGTGCCATTGGTGCCTTAGCTCTTTAATAGCTCTGGCATATGGAAATGATTCTTGAACGTGGCCTCAAGGTGGGAACCGGGCCACACCCAGATGAAATGGTGGCCCCCCCCCTAATCCAGGGTGTTATGCGATTCCGTGCCCATTGGATGGTTTGCAGTCAGGGGTATCCGACTGTATTCTTACGGAGCCTCCCGGATATCGGTCCACCTCCGGGAGTAGCGGTGACTTGCTGCGGCATGGGGCTCTGTCGTAGTCGACCGTTTCACATCCCCTTTTCACATACTTTCAGGCTGCCGAACGGTCTCATCTCAGTAGGCAGCCTACGAACCAGTTATTAAATTTTTACAAATGAATAAAAACCAAGCCTCGGAGCCCTGCACGGGTAAAGATGCTGCCTCTGGCACAGGCGTTAAAAAGGCCAATACTTGTAAAACCCTGCCACAATCGGGAACCGCTAAGGTGGCACCGATCAGGCCTGCACGGCCTCATACCACTTTTCGGCCACCTGCGCAAGCTAGCAGCAGTAGGACCAAACCCCCTGAGGGCAAGTCCGAACCTGTAACAGCTGGAAAAGCTAGCCCCACTGAGGGAAAGCAACTCCCGGCTGAGCAAACGCAGGTGGCCCGTCTTACGGGCACCTCTGCTCAGCATGTGGCGGAAACCAACACCGGGTCCTCCACGGACAGAGTGAATGCCCCCGCCCTTACAAAACTAACTCGTGGCAAGCCGGCTGACCCCCTAGAGGGTTCTAAGGCAAGCAAACGAGTCCCTCTCTCAGTCCGTAATCAGCGGAATCTACGCAATGCCGCCAAAATTGTAGAGAGACTGGGCAAGTCTCCCAGCGATAAGCTGACGGCAGAGCAAAAAAGCTCTCTGGCCTGGGCCAGGAAAATCATTGCGGAAAAATCAACGCGTAACACCGCAAACACCGCAACCAATCCTGCCAATACGGCGCCAACCGGGTCGGATGGGCCAGCCCTTAAAGCAAGGAAGGGCACCTGTCTACATACAATCACCTCCGGCAGCTGGGTGAGCCCCCCTCTAAATACATGCAAGCACTGGCTGCGTTCCCGGTTCATAGAACAAGCCGACGCAAGATGGGCCATGGAGCCGACTTGCAGAACGTCCAGGCAAATTTGGCCCAAACTTAACGAAAAAAGGTCGCAATCGGTAATTCATCTGAATCGCCTATTCATTAGCCCACTAGTGGGCCTTCTTACAGGACACTGTCTTATGGGAACCCATGGCGCTCTCATGGGCCTCTATACAAATGACTTCTGCCGCAGCTGCAGGGACGAGGAGGAGATAGAAAGTGTAGAACACTATCTATGCCACTGTCCCGCTCTGTCGAAAACCAGGTACCGATGTCTCCGCAAACACTCCTTTGGATGCCTCGCGGAGCTAGAATCTGCAAATATAGATGATTTTCTGCGCTACATCAGACAAACGCGCTGGTTTAGCTTCATGGGTGTATGAACTCCGGCCCTAAACACATCGAACCTTGTGGGATCCGTCTGTCCGTCATCACCATATAGAGTTGCAACGTATACGTTGCACTTTGTATGGGGGTGACGGGCGGACGGATCCCTTTCAAGGTTTTTATGTGTTTTTGAGGCCTCCTGCCTCGACCCGTCCCAGCGGAGAGGTCGTATGTCAGAAGGTTTCTTACAAAACTTTTTGGGGGATGCGACCTTTCTGCTGGGTCAGGTAGATCTACAGAAAGGGAATTTTTAGGGCTCCTTTCGTGGTATCACAACGGACCAAACTAAGGCCCACGTGAGCCTCCGCGTGGACTGCGGAGGCAGCGACTTTAACATAACATAACATATGCATTATAGGTCAAAACGCGTCTTTGGATACCTTTCCCGACCTTTTGAGAATATCTGAGATAATCCCGGAAAGTCCCGGGACCCTGGGATTGCCATTATAAAATCCCGAAATACCGGCATTGTCTAAAAGATCGAGGATTCGGAAGACTTGGACTTGATGTTGTTGTTGTTGTTGCTGTAACGACCAAAACCCTCCCATAAGTTTTGGGGAGTATTGTCGATAGTGGCAGGTTTTAGCCGGTTAAGAACTCGGTACTTGCGATACTTGCGCGACTGTCGCGGGAATGATTTGGTATGACCAGTGGAACCTACTAGGTCATTTTATCCCTTCTTGTCTAAGGAAGAAGAAATTTGTTTGTTTCCTTCCAAAGCTCAACTTAAAACTTACCAAAATACCCTTATCTTACCAATATTTTCTTCACGGCATCAACTTTTTATACCCAACGTACTAGTACTAGTACAAAGGTATTATAATTTTGTCCATATAACGGTATTACGTAACGGTACAAAATAATCGACATAGATATGAAATTTGCTATACAGGTTATTTCTTTGTGTTAACTGTGGCAATTATGTTAGCATAATTTTAGGCGTTTGATTTTGACATATTTTCACACATAAATTGACATATTTCGTTAGCTGAAATGGCTAAAATGAAATAATTTTATAGGTAAATCCCCCCGGTCATTGATGATTTTTTGATAAATTTTTAAAAGTGGGCGTATCACCTCTCACTTTTAAGAGAGGCATTTTTGAAAAATTCGACTGGGTGTAACTTTTAAAGTGATTACGATAGAACGATGAAATATGTCGCCAAGCATACTAGTATCGTTGGAAGTATACCTGATATATATAATTGGATAAAATCGCTCTCTAACCACGCCCACTTTCGATATCGAAAGCTTCGAAAATCACCTACATTGACTAATTCGGTAACGGAAATTTCTAAAATGATATACTTAGGTAGGATAACTCCCTAGGATTTTTTGGAAATTTTTAAAAGTGGGGTGGCATCGCTTCCCGATCCATGGATCTATCAGCTGGATCCGAGATCAAGTTTTGAAATGTTATTTACTTTACTTACCGCTAGGGCTCTCATAAAATGAACTTTTAAGTTATTGGGATAAATTAATAAAAAAAAAACTCATTGCTTTTTCTTTGGCATCAATTTGTATGAAGAAAGTTTCAACATTTGAGAAAAGGTTTCGAAAAAGCAATTGCTTTTTTTTATTAATTTATTCCATTATCAGAATTTGTTGACAAAGTTAATAACTTTCTTCAGTCGAGGATCTTCTTCATTAGAAATCACTTTTGTGTGGAGGTGCCCTCTCCGTTCCGACCATTCGGCCTTATCCCAGCGCACAGCCTTGCTACGGGTTAGTCTCCCAGGAATTCCTACTTCTTCTACTTTATCGACCATAGATACTACTTGGGCTGGTTGCGTCATCTTGTACTGCGATTACTTATGATTGCCTTGAAGGTCACTATTTAGTAATTAAATATGCTCTCAGACGGAATGGAAATACGTGATATGAAAAAAGCTTAAAAAGTGCAACACTTTCATTTAAAAAAAAAAAAGAAGTTACGGTTCACCGATATTCGTATGAAAATGGTTATCTTTAAATTTTGTGCAAATAAACTTTCTCCCACAAAGAGCAGCATGCAATTTGAGCTTGACACGGTCAATAAAAAGAACACGTAAGAACTGAAGCATGAGTAATCGATATTAATGTTGCTGTGGATGTGGCCGGACTAAATTCCTTTGCCAATGATGAAACAATGTTGCCAGATTGTGAAAATTGTAATTCAGTTGGGCTATAAATAATTTGGCGTATCGGGATTTGTTGTGTTTATTTCTGAAATCTGCTTTGCCCTACCCAGCAGAGTCGACTCATTCCTCTATTTTGACACTGGAATTGGAAAACTTCTTTATTTGAATATTTTTTTTTTATAAACTGGCAACGCTCTCAAAAAAACAAATATCCCAAAAGCTACACGCTTCAGTTATTCATACTGATAACAATTTAACTGTACGTATATGCAAAAAAGCAGGAAGAAATAAATTTGTAAAGTAAGAAAAATTATATTGTCCCACAATTGCTTGTTATTGGTATTGTCAAAAAAAACTTAAATTGATTTGTTGTTGTTATGTTGTTGCAACCGCAATGGACACAACATAATTGAGATTGGGAATAGCCCAACCGAAAATAAGCATACATATTTACATATATAGGTGTATGCCTGCTTATAGCGTGCGAATCAGTAAGTAGGAAAGATAAATTATTAAGGATTGGTAGATATAAGTTTGGTGAGAGAGATTTGTTGTTTCAATTGGTAGGACAGGGAAGTTATAATTTATTGGCGCAAACGCAGCGAAATGGAAGGTAGGATGCAAATTTTAATACAAAAGACAATGTAAGCAAGAATGATAAAAAAATTCAGCAGTAAAAAGTAAACGGGAAAGCAAAAAAAAATCCAAAATATCAGCAGACAAAAAATTTGGGTATGACGTATGCGAATGCTTCTACGCAAAAGGTGGTAGGAAACAGCCAAGTGATTCAAAAAAAATTTTGTTGTTTGTATTGATTTAGCTGTGTTTGATCCACGCCGACTACTTACAAACAAATCAGAACCGATGGAATATTCCCGAATTCGCAATTATACCAAGTTGCACTAGGGAGTGTTATAATATGCCGCTGAAGTTTAAAACGTTTTTGGTCGAGTAAGTATTTCCGGCGATACACGCCATAAAGGAAGAGTAAAGAGAGTTACGAATAGATCTTGAGAAAGCTGATTAATCTAATTACTCTCTGGTTCACGGTAGCCGTTTTCGTGATATTATTTTGTCTAAACTAATGTGACTTGGCGATGTAATATCATATCAAGTAAAATGCAGTCCATTATTCTGACAACATGTTATTTTATTATTATACGGCCTTAATACAATGCGACCATTAGTACGATCTATTGTGTGACCTATCAGCTTATTGCTGTATGTGGAGGCTCTTTATAAATTTGAGCACCTCCTCAGGTTTTTTTTCCATACTACGAACCGATTGAGAGTCACCCCACCTAGGTAGCAGACTATCTTTCTTGCTAACGCAATGCATACGCAGAGTATGTGAACCGGCGTTTCACGATATGATGCCTCTCACCTCTTATTACCCATCTTCTCCTTCCTCAGGGATGGAGGGATGACATGACCTAGAAGGTTCCACTGGTCATACCAAATCGCTACCACGACAGCCGGGCAGTACCGCAAGGGAGTACCGCAGCGTACCGGGGTCATATCCGGCCAAGGACTGTCAACTTCGGCATCACTCCCCAAAACCTTCGGGGAGTGTTTTGCTGTTAACAACAACAACAACAACAACAATGTTCCGTAAAATACCCATTGAAGGTTCTTAGATCCACCCTCCTTAGATTAATGAGCCTGGCTGATGCTCTTTGTGAGGTTTCTATAAAGAGTTTGACCTGCCTCTGGCCTAGCCTGCTAAGCCAATGCTGCCTAAACTGTGTATTTTCACAGTTGCTTATGGTCTCCTTTACGTGGGCCTTGGTGAGTCCACAAAAGGGTTCCGCACCATAAAACGCTGTTAGAGCACCATGTTTTGGTAGGTGATCTGCTTTTTCACCAGCCTAACAAAACTTTGATTTTGGCTCCCAGATCATTAAGCACTACGACGCACTCATCGACAAGCTTCGAGGTTATAGTATAAGACTGCAAGGCACGTAGAGCTGCCTGAATGTCTGACATAATGTAGATTCGCCTAGAGGAAAGTCTTCTTCGGAGGCATTCTCTGCCACATAATTCTATTGCGTGGATTTTCGCTTGAAAGATAGTGGGGTAGTTACCCATCGGTACTGATTTTTTGTAATTTGGTCCATAGATACCAGCTCCCGTTTTACCATCTTCTAGCTTCGATCCATCCATATACCAAATCTCTGAATCGGATTCAGCATAAGGATTCCCTGTGTCCCAGAGCGTTCGATCTACGATCGAAACTTCAAAGTTTCGCATGATCCTGAGCGTAGGAGTTATTGCATCACTTACTTGCAATATGGGACTATTCATGAAATTCTTGACTATCTTCATATGTCCTGTCATATTTCCGATTTTTAGTTCGGAAATGTTTGAAGTCTTAATACAGCCCTCCTTCTCTATCAGAATGGGGAAAGAAGTATTCCCACAAGGGCACTTAAAACATCAGCAGGGCACGTTCTCATTGCACCTATTATACCGACACAGACTAGCCGATTCAGCTTACTTAACTTAGTTGCCGCTGTTCTTTGAGCAGTCTTAGGCCACCAGACTAGAGGAGAGTATGTGACTATTGGCTTCACAACTGTATTCAATGACCAGTACGTCATTTTGGGAGACAGCCCCCATCTTTTGCCATAAAGCCTATTGCAGGCGAAAAAGGCCCTCGTTGCTTTATTTATGCTGGCCTCCAAAAGAGCATTCCATGTAAGGGTTTTGTCAAATGTTACCCCTAGGTATTTCGCTTCCGTCGAAAGACCAATGCGACACAGGGCTATGTTTTTAGACTCTATGGCGTTTTTCAATCTTTTCAGTAAGGCAATGGATAGCAGTCTCCGTGGATTTTCCGGGTTGGTAGGCAAATTGGTGTTTACACAGAGGCTATTCCTTTAAGTTTACTTCCCTAATGTGCTGATCTAAAATTTTCTCCATTCTCTTTAGGAGAAAGGAACTGAGACTTATTGGTCGATATGACGATGGAAGATTTTCTGGTTTCCCTGGCTTCGGTATAAATACAACCTTAACCTCTGTCCACCTGTTGGGAATATATCCTAACAGCAGAGATGCTCTATATAAATTTGATAAGACGGGAGCTGTATAGTTGATTCCTTGCTGCAACAGACAAGGATAGACCCCATCCGGTCCTGGAGATTTGAAAGGACTAACAGTCGATAAAGCCCATTGGACCTTGTTTTTTTTCTAGCACTAATTGATGGAGAATCATCTACTACGGGATGTGAGTGTTGATAGCCTGGTATGCAGCCCGGAAAGTGAGTAGCGAGCAAAAGTTTGTATGTGTCTTCCGGTTGCTTCGTTTAGCTCCCATCAACATATTATACATTGAAATTTAATTAGTTTAGAAACAACTTAAAAATTTGATTCAGTGAAGCGTTATGATATCACGACTTTCTCATCATATGATTTAATATCATGTGATATCAGGCTAAGTTGGCAACGGCGAGTACAGAAGAAGATATAATGATGAGCTGTATGAGCTTTACGCAGACGTGGGCATAGTTCCACGAATTAAAACCCAGCGGATCCGCTGGCTAGGACACGTGGTGCGAATGGACGAAGACGCTCCGGCCCAGAAGCTATTTTTATCGGCACCCGCCGGTGGAAGTAGAGGAAGAGGGAGACCACCACTTCGATGGCAGGACCAAGTAGAGGCAGACCTGCGAGCACGCGGTGTCTCTGTTGTTGTTGTTGTTGTTGTTAACAGCAAAATACTCCCCGAAGGTTTTGGGGAGTGATGCCGAAGTTGACAGTCCTTGGCCGGATATGACCCCGGTACGCTGCGGTACTCCCTTGCGGTACTGCCCGACTGTCGTGGTAGCGATTTGTTATGACCAGTGGAACCTTCTAGGTCATGTCATCCCTCCATCCGTGAGGAAGGAGAAGATGGGTAATGAGAGGTGAGAGGCATCATATCCGTAGATCAACCATCGAGTAGCACGTCAATTACCTATATGCATATTAGTCGCCTCTTACCACCGGTATGCCTACCTCGAGCATATTCTAAACCCCTAACCCGCAGGGTGTCTCTAATTGGCGCCAGTTGGCTCAACAAAGAACCGACTGGCGTTACATGTTGGACGGACAAAATCGCCTAGGCGGTTAAAGGCTATTTTAAGTTGAGATATGCTATGTTATGTTATATACTGAATCCATTTGATTTAGTTAAAGCCACATTTAAGTCATTTAATTAAAATTCATATGAGTGCTACTTAAGTTGACATCATATGATGTGAATTGTTGGTATGATGTAATGTGACTTATCTATATCGGTTTCAATAATTAATATGAAATCCAAAGAAAGGATACCGAGAGAGTTGATATTACATACTCCTTTCTATATTCTCTTTCTTAACCTCCTCAGCTTAAGGTACCTCTTGCAATTTTCACTTGTTATTAAATGTAAACTACACCTAGGTATAAGAAGATCAGTTTCATCCGAACTAAATGTTTTATTAGTTGTTCCATTAATCTCTTATGCATATACGTATCAACTTATTTACACATATAAGATCTCTACACTTACTACACACATATATTATGTACATATATGTTGGTCGATTTGCGTTATTCCTTGTGTTAAAAATTGGTGGTAAATTTGTTAGTGAAACCGAAAATATTTCCTGCAGCTTTATGTTGCGTGTTAAGTCAGGCTGCGAACCTGCGAAGGCAAAAAAGTTGATAAGTGTTTGTTAGTACCTTGTAATGCGTAAGTATTTACCAGAGCTACCAGATAATACTAAACAAACAAAAAAGAGCTAGAGCTAGAAAAACACCTTATCCAGGGTGGAAACGTTTTAAAGTTATGATAGCGGTTCTGCTTCTTGTAATGGTTATAATTATGGTTATGGTCGGGGTTATGGTTATGAATATGGTTATGGTTATGATTATGGTTATAGTCATTCTCATGGTTATGATTATAGTTATGGTCATTCCTATGGCTATGGTTATGGTTATTTTTACAGAACATTAATGTTACAATCAATTCAAAACAAATCGAACCGAACGTTTGTGGCCGAACATGGCGTCGGTTATGGTTATGATAATAGTTTTGGTTAGGGCTATGGTTATGTTTATTGTTATTGTTATGGTTATGACTATGGTCGTTGTTATGGTCGTTGTAACGGTCATTGTTATGGTCGTTGTTATGGTTATGATTAAGGTCGTCTGACTGTGACATCAATTTTCGCTATATTGAGCCCTGTGCGCAAAAAAGACGCAAGAGCCATTATTTTCAATTTTAGCTTTTTTATGAACATCAATCATTTTTATCACATGCATAGCCTCCTGAGGAATGTATACAGTTATAAGGTAAAGAGCAATAAAGTTATTTCATATTTTGGAGCACTGAAAGTATTTTCGTGTTTGACAGCTTAGGGCGTTTGCGGTAGCACTTACAGCTGCTGCACGCAATGCTGCGGTAATGCAACACTGATCGTGTTTTTGTTTTTGAATTAAGTCCAAAATCGTCTTCCTTGAAATTCGCCAGTGTTTTTTTATTCTGCGTCCAGCTTCTTGCCTTTGCATTTAATTGACACACATTTCGTGTTGCTAATTTTTTCACCACAATAAGTGAGAATGAAAGTGAAAATTTGATAGTTGACTAAAGGCCACAAGGCTTGTCGTAGCATTTACATTGCGTGCAGTCAATGTGATAATTTACAAAAAAATAATAATAATATCTAGTAATAGCAGGCAATAATGTCCGTATGAAATAAATAAATTACAAAGACAACTTGGGCGCTGATTAATAGTTATGTAGCTTCTTTAATTATAATTATTTCTTTTTAAGTATTTTTCATTAATTAAGTACGTGTTTGTTTGACTTTAGCATGTAGTTTCGAATAATATTTTTTTTCCAAACTAAAGTTTTCATCTGTCTTAAGTCAGATTTTAAGTCGCTTAACCAGATTCGATTTTCACTTAATTCTCATTTATGGCATTTGACATGGTGCAGCGGAATTTTAATGATGCCTTATCTTGAAGTTTAACATCTTCCTCTGCATGCCACAGTATTTTAGTCAATAAGAAAAGAGTGAGTAACGTACACAAAGTCTATGTTAGCGTTTTCGTCAACAACTAGCACTACATCATTGGCAACACGCATTCTACGTTTTCAGCGAAAAAAAAAAACACGCGCGTGGTATACCGTACCATGCCTGTCCATCCAAACTCAGATATATCTGTCTGGCGAGCTACGCACTTGAGCGCTGCGTAAAGGGTGTTCCATGTACTATTTTTAATTTTTGTTGTTGCCGAAGTTGTACCAAAGTGCACTCTGACTTCAGGCCCATGAGCTTAACAATATTTGTATTCTGCCCGATCTACGAATAAATTGAATTCGAAGCGAACCATATGACGTCATATCATATGATTTGATATCACAAGATTATCTCATGCGATATCAACATATTATTTTAAGCTATCTTCAATATTAATAATGACATGACATTCTTCTTTGGTTAACAATTTTTGGCAGATATCAAATAATTTCATACGAAATTTCGAAATTTGGTTCCGCTGTAATGATATTATACATCATGACCTTGGCATCATATGATATTAAAAATTGATTTGTTTTAAGTTCATATGGCGTCATATGCTGTAATTGGGTAATTTGATGTAACTTCATTCGACATCATGTGATGTGATTTTATCTAATATGACTTGTATCGATACGAGAGGATATCAGCAATTCTTAGATAAATCTGATTTATTGTGCTGTTGTTTTTGTTAACAGCTAAACACTTCCCGAAGGTTTTGGGAAGTGATGCCCAAATTGACAGGCCTTGGCCGGATATGAACCCGGTACGCGGTGCTGCCCGACTGTCTCGGGAACGATTTAGTATGACCATTGGAACCTTCTAGGTCATGTCATCCCTCCATTAGCAAGGAAGGAGAAACATGGGTAATGAGAGGTGAGAGGCAACATATCCGTAGATCAACCATCAAGTTAGCACGTCATTACCTATGTGCATATTAGTCGCCTCTTAGGACCGATATGCCTACCTCGAGCATATTCTAAACCCTTAACACGCATGGGCCCTGATTTATTGTAATTTAACTTAATAATAATATAAAATAATTCCACATCCGACGTCTTACCAAGAAACTCTATATCATATGATGCGATTCTATTTAATATAATTTCTCTTTATCAAAAATGATATCACATGATCTTAAGTCATAAAGGATTTTATCTAAGCACAGTGATATTGAGCCATAACCGCCAAAAGAGCCTAAGTGACAAAATAAGTATCTTAAACTAGAATAATTTTCATAACGAAAAATTGCCTTAAGGTGAAATAAAAAATTCATTTTGTTTAAGTTAATATCGTATCATATGATGCGATCTGTCGATATAATGTAGCTTCAATCGAGGTAATATGATGTGATTTTGTCTAATTCGACTTACATCGATACGAAAAGAAATCGGCAGTTCTGATATAAATCTGATTTATTTCAATACAACTTGGCTGGCCTAACCAAAAACCTAATCAATTCCATCTCATATGTTGCGATTCGATATAATATGATTTCTTTCATGCGATCAAATATGATATCACCTGGTTTTAAGCCATAAGGAAGCGTATATAAGTACATTGATATCGAACTTAAGTGACAATTTTCAAAAAAAAAAAAATGCTTAAGCCATAACCTTTTAAGGTTTTTAATAGAGGTTTGAAAATTTGGCAGCTCTCCATATAGTGACAGGTTGTTGATGAAGAGTAGAAAAGAACGAATTGCTCTGCTGCGAATATATCTACATATATTTCTGTACTTGAATAATAATATGGAAGACTTAATTCCTGCCTCTTCGCATTTCTCCACAACATAGCATATGAACATAGTACAGAATTGCGATTACCTCAGGTGATGCCTCGATTATGATTTTATTAAAGTGATATAACCTTCTAAGTAATAATTTGATATAAATCCGCCCATATGGTCCACCCTTTATTGACAAACATAAGTTCACATGAGCTTTTCTGTGTCGTCAGTCAACTCATTGTCCAAAATCAATGCGACGAAGTGTCACAACATGAAAAATCACTGAGCATCATCTCAACGCCTTGTCAAAGTTTGTTTACATTTCATTCATTCATTCATTGATGCGATTGCTCATCGGTATATAATATATAGTATATATGTACATATACCTACCACAATGTACATATACATATCTGTTCCTTTAACGTAACACTTGCAGAATTTTGATTAGGTACCATCTAAGTATCGATGACATGCGAATGCTCAAATGCGGTAATGTTGGTGTTGGGATAACAAGCATGTTTAAGTGCCGGCTGTTAGATAATGCGTTGCAGAGCAGAGATAGAGTTAAAGTGGTGCTTAATATGCATGAAGTTATTATATTAGAGAAAAATTCACTTTGGTAAATCTAAAACTAAAATGAATTCTGAAAATCTTTGCCTGGACATCATTATCATCAACATTCAAATTTGTATATTTTAATATGGTTAAAAAGTATGATTAGATATAAATTGCTTAGAGCTTATCACTAACTAAACCACATGGCCATATATTTACACACCGAAGATATGTAGCTGCGAATATTACAGTAAAGGTATTGAATGGTCATTGATTGTAAGCTTTGTTGTTGCTTTACCAAATATCATAGATTCGTGTAGAGCCGCACCTATGACCATTGGACATAGCAGAGATTTTTGACATTCAAAAGACTTGCAACAACAACAACAGCAACAACAATTACAATAGCAGCAATACAACGAATAGAGCCACACAGCTCCAACGATTGCGATCAAAGTATGAGTGCAGCTGCAAGGCGAGGTCGACAAATAATATTTTGGGTACAGCAAAATTGAACGATATTCCAGGTGGTCAGCAAAACAAAAAAAATAAGCAAACACAAAGAAAATCGTGGTAGCGGGTGGCAATGAAAATGGAGTAGAAGTACCTCCTTCTACGCTAATGATCGCGCTTTAAAGCTGCAAATGGTCGTTAAAATATTTCAATTGAATATTATTCGTATATTTAAAGAATTTATGATATTACTTACATTTATTGTATCAGGCGGCGGGCGTTGTTTTTGTTTCTTCCGCCAGACCAACAATTTTGTGTCTGTTCATGCGCTACAATTCGTTACGCAATTCGATTTTCTTCTTTATCTGCAAATAGGCGTAAAATTAATTTGGTGCAATTGTGTTGCTTACACCCAAGAAAACATACAAAAAAATATATTTTCTAGAGTGAGATGATAAGAAAGGCGAGATTTGTGAAATTTAGCGGACTCTATACTTTACTTAGCGTATACTTTGATAACTAGTAGTGTACTTAAATTCAGTTCAGTTTGCCGACATGTAATCTACTTGGAATATTTTTTATGGAAAATAAACTGTGTGACTAAATTAGAGTTGGATTTCTGTTTCGAAGCTTGCTTCTTCTTATTCATAATTTTTTGTTTGCGGAAAAGTTCGTTTCCTAAGTCTTTTGATAGAAAAAAAGACTTTTGTTAAGAAATTGGGCGAAATTTAATAAAGTTGGCAAAATTTGGAGTAGTAAGTTAAATCCTTTGAGTTTAGCTATAGAATCACATTCTAGTGAAGACATGCAACTTTTTAATATAATCTCCTATTTAAATTTTTTCTTTTTCCATTTCAGTATATAATGCTGCACAAGTCATTTTTGATCTTTATTAATTAATGTGAGACATATTCATTCCTTTTTTTTTGTTTTCATATAAATTTATAAAAACTAAACTTTGATTTTATATCGTCACGTTACCTATTAAATGTGTGTTTAAAATATTATTTTAAAGTTTTATAGCAGTACATAAAACTGAATATTTCTTTAGGTGTTTGTATATTTTTATTGCTGCACAATCTATGCTGTTAAGTTTTTACATTTAAAACTTTAGCCAGTGTTTAAGTACTTATGCGCGTTTGTACAATGTTCCTCATTTATACCCAAGCGCACTTAAACAAGGTTTCATAATAAGTTTTCAGGCGCAAGGCTACGTTGTGGAGTTAACCATTCGGAACCTCTTAAAAACTTCAATACCCTTCCATGCCTTTTCGAGACTGTGCGTGCCCACATTTTAATTACAGGTCTTTCTATGGTCGGTTTTGATACACTATGGATTTCTGAAAAGAAAATTTACATCCGGCTAGGTTACAGGTTTGGTTTTAAATTTGTGTTTCCGTTCAGGTTGTGTTTCAACCCTGGTACGCCCCTGGTGTTGGCTCTCTTTTCTACAACATATATTGCCGATACTTTCTTGATTTCAATATAGCTATGTTTTTAGTTTTGGTTTGTATTTATTTTATTTAATTTTATTTTATTTTATTTTATTTTATTTTATTTTATTTTATTTTATTTTATTTTATTTTATTTTATTTTATTTTATTTTATTTTATCTTATTTTATTTTATTTTATTTTATTTTATTTTATTTTATTTTATTTTATTTTATTTTATTTTATTTTATTTTATTTTATTTTATTTTATTTTATTTTATTTTATTTTATTTTATTTTATTTTATTTTATTTTATTTTATTTTATTTTATTTTATTTTATATTATTTTATTTTATTTTATTTTATTTTATTTTATTTTATTTTATTTTATTTTATTTTATTTTATTTTATTTTATTTTATTTTATTTTATTTTATTTTATTTTATTTTATTTTATTTTATTTTATTTTATTTTATTTTATTTTATTTTATTTTATTTTATTTTATTTTTTATTTTTATTTTAATTTATTGATGTAATGATGTGTCATGACCTTAACGGCCTATGATTTGATATCATGTGATATCCTGATTTGCTATAATCTCATTTGATTCAGTTTGTTTATATTAAAAAGTGATTTGTTTTAAGTTCATATGTCATCATATGATGCAATTTGGTGATATGATGTAACTTCATCCGATATCATGTGATGTGATTTCATATAATATGAATTGTATCGATACGAGAGGATATCAGCACTTCTTAGATAAATCTGATTAATTATAATTCAACTTGGCTCTAAATTCAGTATAAAATAATTCCACATCCTACGTCTTACTAAGAAATTCTATATCATATGATGCGATTCAATTTATTATTATTTCTCTTAATCAAATATGATATCAAATGATTTTAAGTCATAAGGCATTGTACGTAAGCACATCGATATTATGCCATAACTGCCCAAAGAGCTTAAGTGACAAAATATGAATTTTACACTAGACCAATTTTGATAACAAAAAATTGCCTTAGCCATACCTTTTTAAGGGTGAAATTCAAAATGCATTTGATCTAAGGTCATATGATATCGTATGATGCGATCTGTCGATATGATGATAGCTATTTTTAATTTTATTTAATTTTTTTTTTTTGTACATATTTTTTTTTTTTAATTTTTAATTTTTTTTTTAAATTCCAAATCTGATTGATTATAAAATTATTTACACTCTGCTATCGCATATGATACTAATTTCATCCAAGCCCGCATTAGGGTATACATTTAAATTAAGATTTCATTTTATTTCACTCCAATACTTAACTATTTTGTGTGAAATAATAATGTCATGCAATTTTTTATAAGCTTCATAAATTATTTGCATATCCGCAGGTGGGCGTATTCACTTTTATTATGAGAATTTTGGTAAGCCTTGTAAACCAGCTCAGGTTTTATTGCTCAATGGAGTCAAAATTTTAAATTTATATTACCCAACAACTTAGCTGTTATAGCACTTCTAAGACTTGTTTACGCAATTTTTATTTCGAAGGCCATGCTTAATTTATTAAAAATTGGAACGATGGCTTGGGAAAGGATAAACATGTATCAAATATGTGATTTGAAGCGGGTAGTTTTATATTTTTTTATTGTCACGTACTATCCTTTCTTGATATAATGCAACCAACAAAAAGTGTTGAAAAAAATGAAACTAAAAGACAAACACAATAATATTTGCACACGTTCTGATGATCCTATTCGTTACAAGCCCAAAAGTGTAGACTTATGCAAATTCTTCCTTGCAAAATCAACAAATATGAATAAGGAAAATCATCAAAACTTGAAAGAGTCACTACACCCAACTCAAGCATAGCAAAAACCTACCATGCACCAAGTTGTTGTAACTACACAAATCAGCAGGTTCAACGTTAAAAATTTATGCACAACATTTGAAATGAACTCACAAAGCTGTCGCAGCGAGTACAAATGAGATGCCACTGTTCGCCCAATTTGTTTTTGAACTTCTTCTTTTGTGTCAACTTGTTGCTGCACGGCGCGACGTATTAAAGTGCGACTGAGTTTGTGTGCTGCGATGATGACACTTAGCTACTGTGTTGTTGCAACAATGGTCATAACCAAATTCAAACATATCAAGAAGCAAGAAGTAACAATGAGCTAACATCTTGAAAACGTTCAAAATTTACACACAAAACACTTTTTTTACATTAACGCTTTGGTGTTTGCACTTTGCTCTTGCAACAGCACAGCTACCGACACTTTGCAACAGCGTCAAGTAAAATTTGAAACAAATTTGTTGCATAGTTTGTTGGGCCTGTCGACAAGTGAGTTAAGTGCATAAGTAGGTGTATTTGTTTGTTGTTGTTGTTGCTGTTGTTGAAGAAAATGTAAAAAGTATGTTTGTTATACACGAATGTGTGGTATGATAGTGGCAAAAAAATGCAATAGCTCACCAGAAGAGAGGCGAAATGTCAACAGTCTTGACAACTACAAATGGTGTGACGTTAAATGCAAATACGAAAGCCGTGGCAGAATAGCTCTTAAATTTATTTTGTATTGGAGAAAAAGGTCAACTTTGGAATTCTTTTTGAAGTTTACTTCTTTAGCGACATGCATTTGAGAAAAAACGTACTCCCTTTTACCCTTTAAATATTCTATACAGTGATACTAAATGACGTTGAGCAATACTAACAGCTACGTCAGAGTCGGGAAGGACCTCTCTGAGCCATTTGAAACCAAACGAGGCTTCAGACAGGGCGACTCCCTTTCGTGCGATTTCTTCAACCTGATACTGGAGAAGATAATTCGAGCAGCAGAGCTAAACCGCAATGGTACAATCTTTTACAAGAGCGTGCAATTGCTGGCGTATGCCGATGATATTGATATCATTGGCCTTAACAACCGCGCCGTAAGCGCTGCCTTCTCTGGACTGGATAAAGAAGCGAAAAAAGTGGGTCTTGCGGTCAACGAGGACAAGACGAAGTATTTGCTGTCATCAAAGAAAGAATCGGCGCACCTGCGCCTTGGCAGCCACGTCACTGTTGATAGTTACAAATTTGAAACTGTGAGGGACTTCGTCTATTTGGGAACCAGCATTAACACCGAAAATAATATCAGTCTAGAAATCCAACGGAGAATCACTCTTGCGAACAAGTGCTACTTTGGAATGAGTAGGCAATTGAGAAGTAAAGTCCTCTCTCGAAGAACAAAGATCGCGCTCTATAAGTCTCTCATCATACCTGTCCTGATGTATGGACAATGTCAAGAGAAGATGAGATGGCCCTTGGAGTATTTGAGAGAAAAGTTCTCCGGAAGATTTATGGTCCTTCCCGTGATGCCGACGGCGAGTATCGAAGGAGATTTAACGATGAGCTGTACGAGCTTTACGCAGATCTGACCATAGTCCAGCGAATTAAAGCCCAAAGGCTCCGCTGGCTGGGTCACGTCATGCGAATGGACAAAGAAGCTCCAGCCCAGAAGGTTTTCCAATCGTCACCCGAATTCGGCAGCAGAGGAAGGGGGAGGCCTCGACTGAGATGGAAACAACAGGTGGAGGATGACTTGAACTCCCTTGGGGTTTCCAATTGGCGTCAGTTATCGCTAAAAAGGAATGACTGGCGTGCTTTGATAGGCGACGGCCAAAATCGCTTAGGCGGTTAAGCGCCAATAAATGATGATGATGATGATACTAAGTACAGCTGAAGTTATGTTAAAAATAATTAAGACTTACCTAATAATAAACGAAACGAAGATCTAAAGACCTCGCGACAGATTAAGCCCCCATCACTAAACTGACGATTACAAATGTATATAAGATAAGATATCCACATCCTCAAATTTCTCATGGTAGCATCTAGTGGTTGTTAAAAAAATTTTCCCACGCACAAACGAGAACAAATTGTACATTGTATACGAATATTCCAATTAGATTTAGGAAAAATCACGGTTTATTAGTTTTAAAACTTGTCAGTGTAATCTTCATTTCTGTCAAGTTAAACGCAGTTTTATGACAACTCACGACATCTATTGCTTGAAATTATTACTAACATCAGTGAACAATAATTCATATAATAAAATAATATTAAATGTCAACATGTATATGCGAACATCCGAATTCTACAATTACGCAGAATTATAGTTTGTCTATTGTTCCTATGTATACATATACATATATTAGACTGGGCAAAAAAAAATTTATTGATTTTCGTTTTAAGAAAGGTGAAAAAAAATTACTATAATATTTTCAGATTTTAAAATTAAAATCTAGAGGTCTATCATCGCTAGTGTAGATTTCACAGACTTTACCTCATAGATTAGCCATTTTCTAGTAGCCTCAAAAGTTAACATATTTTTTCGATTTCCCATTTTTTTCTTTCAAAAATTGTCAAAAATGCAAATATCCATGTAAACAAAAGATATTTTTTTTGTAAACCTTCAAAACTTATTTACAGGTCAATTCTACTGTGGTAATAACTTTATTATTACCGGCAAACAAATTTACTCGGCAACTTTTACTCCTTTTTGGTATTCTGAGGGCAAAAGTTTTATGGTAACACCGCTACCACCAAAATAGGTGGTAACATGTGGTAACATCAATATAAAACAGCTGATGTTTACTTTGAAAAATAAAAAAGCGAAAGTGCAATTGAACAAAATAAAGTGAAAATTAAACAAAATAAATAAAACAAAGTGAAAATCAAACAAATAAACAGGTATATAGTATTAATAAATCACAATAAAAACTGTGTATTCCCTGCAGGAGCTCGGGATGGTCTTTGCAAAAGGGCACATACAACCGCAACTGCGCTGGGGTGGTGCGTGCATATTTTCTGTAAATAAAATAAACAATTTTTAATAAATTTCATAAAATATTTACCAAATTTACTTACTTGTTGATTTCCATTTTGCAGTCTTCTTCTTTTTGATAAACAAAAAACATATGGCAGGTGACTAGCAGGGTGGCTTTTCAATTCACCATACACACTGGTGAGTTGTTTTTGCCATTAGAGCCTTACCATTTGCTCAGAATCGCAGCCACTTTATTTGGTAACGTATTTTAGGGAAAATTGTTTGCCGATGGCAATTTTAACGGTAACGCGCAGCATATTTATGTCTTTTTTTGATCCAAGTTTTTAACTAAATTTTGTTTTTGATATTCTACATGATTAATTATTATTATATGAGCAACATTATAACCAAAAATATACATTTTTCATATACGTTCAAATATATTTTTGCTCTCTCTGAGAAGGTGTGGTTTTACAGTCTTCAAATTGCACAGCCACAAAAAAACAAAAAGTTGACGGATCTGTGAACTCAATACATTAGTTGTCATGTATTTTGGCGAGATAAATCCAAATCCGTTGTCGGAATTAGCCTAACGGGTCGCAGTTGCTCTCTATCTTCACAAAACCTTCACAAAATAAAAGTGTTCTTTTTTGCAAGGCTAGGGCTGAACTTCGGGCCCGTTGTTAATTTCTTATACCGAATTCGGATTCAGCAGACAATTTCCCCTAGGAACATATGTTTAGCTTTATTCCCTGTTGATTTTTCCATGTTTGGCAATTTTTCAAACCAAAATCGGGGAATCCAAAAAACATGCCAATGTATGAGGCTAAAATACTAGAAATCGGCTGGTCTGAGAAAATTTTGGCCAAAGCAACTTTTGTAGGGAATTCAATTTACTACAAAAATGTGTTCAGGTAAAGCGATCATATACCTCTACACTTTAATTAAAAAATCTGAAAAAATTACAATAATTCTATTTCACCTTTCTTAAAAGGAAAAATCAATATAATATTTGAAAAAATTAAGTTTTTTTTTTGGCCCAGTCTAATATACGTACATATTTACATACCTATATTTATTTTTGCTGGTCACATTGACTTCTTTGAAATGATTCTTCAAGGTTCGCACGATTTTTTTAAAGTGGAGATATATGATTTGTATTTTATTGTTTCAATTTATTTCCATACTAGTACATACCCGCGGCCTTGTCCGCCCCTGCGAAGTACCCTTTCAACATTTGAAGTAAAAATTCGGTCGTCGAAGTTCACCAAGTTAGTTAGATTGGTCAAATAAAAAACTGTTGGAAGATCAATTATTTGTCTATGTTCCTAGTGTTTTGAAAAAATAGTATGTATTGAAAAACGGGTTTCAAAAATTTTATTTAATATACATATCCTTGAAATCGATTGAAAGTGAGGTTTCTAAAGTTAAATATTGCTTTGGCTTTAAGTATGGATATAAATGTCTCAGAAAGCATTTATCGAATAGTTCATTTTAACTTCAAACTTTGATATTTATATAATATTATTGAATACTGAAGCATTTGCCAAGGGTATTTAAAATTTTCAAAATTCCCATCAATGGGGAAAGGTAGATTGATTAAATAATTTGATGTTTTTGGGCGATCACGTTTTGACCGATAACTCAGTTATCGATAAATATATCGAAATACATATATCGAAGTCCAAATGAAACCTGGGGCCATCCCTTTTCGTTTGATACCCATATTGTTGGCCAATTTTAAGGCTTTTGAGCCATCTCGTTTTCACCGATAACTCAATTATCGATAAATTTATCGAAATATATTGAAGTCCAAATGAAAACTGGGGCCATCCCATTTCGTTTGATACACATATTGTTGGGAAATTTTAAGGATTTTTCACCGATAACTCAGTTATCAATAAATTTATCGAAATATATTGAATCCAAATGAAAACTGGTACCATCCCCTTTCGTTTGATACCCATATTGTAGGGCAATTTTAAGGTTTTTTGGCAATCACATGTTCACCGATAACTCAGTTATCGATAAATTTATCGAAATATATCGAAGTCCAAATGAAACCTGGGCCCATGCCCTTTCGTTTGTTACACATATTGTAGGGCAATTTTAAAGTTTTTGGGCAATCACATCTTCACCGATAACTCAGTTATCGATAAATTTATCGAAATATATCGAAGTCCCAATGAAACCTGTTGTCATGCCCTTTCGTTTGATACCCATATTGTTGGGCATTTTTAGGGTTTTTGGGAAATCACATTTTCACCGATAACTCAGTTATCGATAAATTTATCGAAATATATCGAAGTCCAAATGAAACTTGGGGCCATGCCCTTTCGTTTGATACCCATATTGTAGGGCAATTTTAAGGTTTTTGGGCAATCACATTTTCACCGATAACTCAGTTATCGATAAATTTATCGAAATATATCGAAGTCCAAATGAAAACTGGGGTCATGCCCTTTCATTTGATACCCATATTGTGGGGCAATTTTAAGGTTTTTGTGCAATCACATTTTCACCGATAACTCAGTTATCGATAAATTTATCGAAATATATCGAAGTCCAAATGAAACCTGGGGCCTTCCCCTTTCGTTTGATACCCATATTGTAGGGTAATTTTAAGGTTTTTTTGGCAATCACATTTTGACCGATAACTCAGTTATCGATAAACTTATCGAAATATATCGATAGCCTATACTTCCTTCCAGACTATTAGCTGTCTGGATGTGAAATTTCAAGAAAATCCGTCTTGCCATTCTCACGTGATTGAGGAACGAAAATCGTGAACATCCAAACATCCAAACATCCAAACATCCAAACATCCAAACATCGCTACATTCAGATTTATAATATTATTAAGATTTTCCATATTGGCATCTATGTGCATATGGTCTGTAAGCACTGTTTAGCGATAAGCGAACTTTCAAATAGGTAGGCCATATTATATTTTTAATTAAGCTTTAATATATGAGTGGCTCTTTTATAATATTTTTAAAATCTAAAAAAGTGTTAAATTACTGAAAACTGCTGCATCTGGATTATTCTAATAATATTATAGTGTAACCTTTCCTATGAAGAAGAAACATCAAAAGACTTCAGTTTGAAAATGTATTTCAAACCAAAAACTCCACTGGCCAAGCTCAAGTCTTCCTGATACTATTGTTAAGTATTCATTAAGGTTAAGAATACACACATGAAAATACTCACCAGAAACAGCGGGAAAGTCTTAATTTTATTACCACGAGCTTTGTTTACTAATCGTACAAAAATGTCTCATTTGTTATTGAAGCAACAGGCGTAAAGAAAACAAAATGCCACAAACTATACCGAAAAAGAAAAAAACAAAGGCAAAGTTTGTACACGCCCAAAAACGCTATAAACATTTTTTTACGAGTAATGAGCTGTTAATGTCGTTGACACATCATGCTAGCAAGTGCTATTGCAGTACTTAATGAATGTGCAACATGTTGCATATAAAAAAATATTGTGCGCAAAGCTATGAAATGTTACGTACATGCGACGGGGTGTTCAAGTTGGTAAAGAATTTTTTTTTTTGACTAAAAGAGTAATCGAGATTTTCTGCCACTTGAATACGTATTTAAAAAAATTATAAGAGCAGTAGGATAAACATCATAACAACAAAAACAAACTGTGCGAAAACAATGCGTTTTAAATGATATTTTATGAGCAGCAATTCAAGCAGCAGACGGCCTAATCTTGCCGCTTTTTAATTAGAATCATTTTTTTTGCCCATACATTTTTCA
>CAXKVI010000016.1:0-17500 GCA_964058755.1 Campiglossa producta | reverse complement strand
ATGTTTGCCAGTCTCAGTATAAGACTCGGAACTTCCGTTACGAAATTTAGTGGCGCCATTAACTTTTGTGCATATAAAAAAAAAAAAAATAAAAAACAAGTAAGGAAGTCGAACATTAAATACCCAGCGGTAGTTTGATATGATTTTTCAAATATTCCATTTCGGAAGTGGGCGTGGTTGGGAAGCGATTTCATTCAATTACATCAGGTATACTCCCTATTATGCTAGTATACCTTGTACCAATTTCATCCTTCTACCGTAATCAGTTTAAAAGTTATGACCCGTGAAATTTTCAAATATGCCTCCCTGAAAAGTGGGCGGTGCCACGCCTACTTTTAAAAATTTATGAAAAAAAACATAGTAGAATGACTAGGGGATTCATCCCACCAAACTATATCATTTTAGCCATTTCCGTTACCGAATTTTATCCATTTAGGTGATTTTCGAAATTTTCGATATCGAAAGTGGGCGTGGTTGGAGAGCGGTCTTATCCAGTTTCATCTGGTATACTCCCACCGATACTAAATTAAATAAAGAAATACTAAAAGTTACGACCAGCCGAATTTTCAAAAATTATAAAATATTTATGGAAAGATCATAAGATAATGACCAGTGGGATTCACCTATAAAATTATATCATTTTAGCCATTTCAGCTACCGAGATATGTCAATTTATGTGATTTTCGAAATTTTCGATATCCAAAAAGGGGGCGTGGTTATCATCCGATTTCTAAAAAAAAAATAAATAAAAAACAAGTAAGGAATCTAAGAAGCAACTAGCAGACGAAGTATTTGCTGCTATCAAAGGAGAAATGAGCGCACCTGCGCCTTGGCAACCACCGTTAACACCGTAAATTATGCGAGTCTATATTAGGATCCGGCAAAAACGAAAGGCAACAGCGTGCGTCGTTGCTTGCAAGTGAGCGATTGAGCATAACAAACGACATCCCTTGATTGGTAGAGCTCTCATAGGCGCAGCTAAAATTTCATAGTAGCCAAGTAAGGAGCGTAATTTAGAGTGTCAGTCCCTCGATTCTTCTATGTGGAGAATTCCAACAACTCACGGTTTTTCCGTATGGCCGAGTCCCGGGACTGACGTTCCTAGTGTTGGTGGTATCACAACGGCCTTTCAAAACTGGCCTAAGTGTACTTCTGCGGCAGCCACTTTCTAACCCAAAGTAGCATATCAATCTGTGTGAGTGTGGTTCTCGAATTTTCGGACAATTGTACCACTATCTGCCGATATTGTACCACTATCTCTATAAGTTTTTCATCATACCTGTATTGATGTACGGCTCGGAATCATGGAGAGTGTAGAGAGAAAATGAGATGAGATGGAGTATTCGAGAGAAAAGTTTGCTGGTAGATTTATGATTCTTTCCCTGAACTGTGCGAAGGTATGCGCTTTGATACGCAACGGACAAAATTATCTAAGCAGTGAAACGCTAATAAATGATTATGATCAGAATGGAACTTTTTTCAAGAAAGCGTTGCTGAGCCAAATAAGGAAGTTCCGAAACAGTGAATATTATACTTACTATCTTCTGAATACTTCTGTGGGTTTCTAGTTTTCCTAGTGGTTCGATTGTCTCGATGCTGGGTACACTGTCATGAATTGGGATCCACATTTCCACCTTCTATGAGGTATGGCTCCTGGACTGCCGGATTAGGATTAATAGATAGTCCTTTTGTCATAACCTAGAGGAACTCTTTAGAGCAGATTCTTATGAACAGTTTTGTGACGGAGTGATAGGGTCTAAATTGAATAATCTGTTTAAAGCTAATTTAAAGGTATTTTCTTCATAATAATAGCTTGATCCTAGGATTGCCCAGAAGGGGAGGGGGAGGAGCAGTTCAGCTACACAGACTTTCTTGATAGGTGATTAATTAGTAGTGGGAAATAATAGATATTAAAACTTGTAGTCCCACAAGTGTTTTCTAATAGGTATGCCATTATTCTACATCAAAAATTTGCATCAATTGCGAGTTTGTTGCTTAAGTCTTTTGTCCTCAGGTAAACGTACGTAAGAACGTATAAATTTTGAAAACATCCAGCTTAGCCGTTAGCATAGCAATAACTGTGTATAACCTTAACGGCCAATAAATGGTTGCTAAGTGCAATTTAACGGTCATAAAATACCTACAATAATAACAATACTAAAGTCACAAAGAATAATAGTCAAACACCCGTAGATAAATGCATACAAAATTGTGAGTATTAAATGGCGTAGACATCAGTAAATGAACGAATGACCAAAGAGTCAATAACAACAACAAAACAAAAGCTAAATAGCAATACCAATAAATGGTGCAATGTAGAGACGATGAAACAATACGATTTATTGCCGCAACCAATTGTGACTCAAGCGTTGTTGTAATAACATACATAGTTACGGTGTACCTGTCACGTGTAACTGCGAACTCTATGAAAATATGCTTTATGTATGTTTGTGTGTATGTAAGTATTTGCATGAAATAAAATAAGCGCAGCCGCAAAAGCTAATAAGGCTTGTGTAGAGCAAACTTTTTAGGTATACATATATATGTTTATACAAATTTCATTCCTTTGACACTTACCAAAGTGACAAAACACGCCAAACGCAAATAAGCAAATGTCGACAATTTGAACATTGAACCAGTAAGTCAGTTCATCAAACAATATGTCGTTCGGTTGTTGGGTTGTATGCAGTAACTTTGCTGTTTAAGTACGCAACCAATCAGCTCGTTAACGTATTCGGTTGGTTAGGTCGTTAGGTTTGTCTCTTTTTGGTGACATTTTGTCTGGCGTAGTAGTAAAAGCTATTTAATGGTGGTTGACAAGTAGATATTGTTTTTGTATGGTTGTTGAGGAATAGACAATAACACGCAAAATGGAGACAAATATATTCCCAATAAGCAACAAAAATGGTATTCTCAAAATTTTTTTCATTCTGAATCTGAAAGTTATTAGTATTACTAGTACCTGGGTGACAGAGCTTGCTCGGTGCTATCAATTTAGCGCTAACTTTACCTACCCAAACTGATACCAAAATGACCCTAAAACAATCCTAAAATAATCCTAAAATGATACCAAAAATAACCTTAAATGTTCCCAAAATGATCCAACAATGATTCCCAAATGACCCCAAAAACATCCTTAAATGTACCCAAAATTATCCGAAAATGAACCCAAACTTATCCAAAAATGATCCCAAATAATCCTATAATAATTCAAAAACAACCCCAAAAAGGCCCTGAAATATTCCCAAAATAACCCAAAAATTACCCCAAAACGACACAAAAATGATCCAAAAATGATTCCAAAATGATCCGAAAGTGACCCCAAGATTGTCCCAAATTAATCCAAAATGGAATCCAAAATGATCTCAAAATAGGCGCAAAATTATTCCAAAGTGACCCCTAAATGACCCCTAAATGATCTTAAAATAGTCCAAATATGATCCCAAAAATATACAATACATTTACAATACGGTAATATGCTAACCCTGGGCGGCTAACCTACTTGAAAATATTTTAGTTGACATGTCGCTGGAAATACCTTTCATTTGATATCCATATTGGCACATCTAGCTCAATAATTTAAAAAAATTGAGATAGGTTGGAACTCTGTACACCCCCAAGTGGCAACCCCCAAGTAGATAGTCTTAGAATCAATCATACTATATATCTGCCAAATTTAATGCAAATCGGTCAAGCGGTTCCCGAGATAGTCCGGATATACAAATATACTGCGGTAAGGTGGCAACCCTACTTGAAAATATTTTAGTTGGCGTGTCGCTGAAAATACCTTTCATTTGATACCCATATTGGCATATTTCGCTACAAATTAAAAAAAATTGAGATAGGTGGCAACCCTGTTAACAGCCCCAGGGGGCAACCCCCAAGTGGATAGTCTTAGAATCAATCATACTATATATCTGCCAAATTTAATGCAAATCGGTCAAGCGGTTCCCGAGATAGTCCGGATATACAAATATACTGCGGTAAGGTGGCAACCCTAGGTTGCAACCCTACTTGAAAATATTTTCGTTGGCATATCGCTGAAAATACCTTTCATTTGACAACCATATTGGCAAATTTTGCTACAAAATTAAAAAAAATTGAGATAGGTGGCAACCCTGTAAACCGCCCCAGGGGGAAACCCCCTAGTGGATAGTCTTAGAATTAATCGTTAATTAAATAATCTACATATGTTCAAAAATGTATCCAAATCGGTCAAGCGGTTCCCGAGATAGTCCGGATATACAAGTTTAGCTCGCCTCTAGATCGGAACTCATGAAAATCGCTTGGAAAAATCGAATCAGCTACCATGCCATTATATCTAGCGCTTAATACTAAATACCCATTGTACTTAGACAAGTCGATGTTTGTTGGGTTGCTAAAGCGTAACTTATACAATCATTGAAATACATATCTCTCAATACATGAGACGTGCTCAAACACAATTAAATACACAGAAACGTACATACTCCAAAAGTGTCCAAGTAATGATTTAATGTCACATAAGCGATGTCAGGTATGGTAGTAAACGTCAATGTCAAAAGATTGATTGGACATATTGTTTGGGTCACTCTCACATGTGCGAACGTAAACGAAGCTAGTGTTACGCATGTGTACACTGAGAGAAATGCTTTAGTTTCATTGTTGACTTTACTTTTGACGACAGCCTAATTCATGGCACTACAACTTTTTGGGACCAAAAAAAAGTGACCTAGTACCCAGAAGTGATCAGCCGTCTTAATATAGAATGTATGGATCTATTTAGCTTGAAATAAATCCCAAGCTGAATAACTTAACAGTGCCGAAGCAGTCTATAGTCATAAACCAGCATATTTTACTTAATAAAATATGATGTCTGTGATATGCTTAACTCTTCACTGCAGCGGTAGATATGCGAGTAGTGCCATCTGATTGAAAAAGTGTCTGCTGTTAGTTGAGTACTTAACTAAATTTATTGTTTATTTGATGAAGTTTATTACTTTTATTTCAGCATTTTCTCATATATGCATGCAATATATACGATTTCTTACGACTATCATTTTATGATCCCAAGACGCTTTGAAAATTTTTTTATTGTTTTTTATAATTTCACGCGTTTTACATATATCTCCTATAAATGTTTATGCTTTTAATAATAATGCAATAAACGCTACCTAAAATTAATTATTTAATTTGCGTGAGGCTAGGTAATTTTATACTTCGTTTAGTTTCTCAAATAACTTTAACTTATATTCAAAAAGTTTAACAATATAAAAGATTAATTGACCTTTCAGCTTTATTTTTATAAACAACAGCAACAATGAAATATACAAAAATTTAGTAAAAGAAAAACGCGTGTAGGTAGTACACGTGAAAGAAGTTAACTTCTTAATATCAGAAATAACGAAATATGAATAAGGTGTATTCGAGAGTGCTTTAGATTCACAAATTCTTACTTCCGGGAAGTGGACCAGGGAACCGATGAATTCGTATATATTTTATAAATGGTGCGTTTTCCTTCAAATTCGGTACGTGGGTAGAATTATGCCTAAATTAACAGGGGCCAATACGAATGGGATATGGAGGAATAGGAGCGTGATAGAAGGAAAGAAGGGAATGAAGAGAAAAAGGAGGGAGATAGAATAGTATAGTAGGCGAAGAAAGATAAGAAGGAGAGTTGTAAAAGAGGGTATAAATTGCGGTTAGGTGGCAACCCAGTAAAACGCCCCAGGTGGCAACACTCACGCATGTAATCTTAGAATGAATCAAATTGTCTATGTACCAAATTTTATCAAAATCGGTCAAGCAGTTCCCGAGATATACGAAAAAATAAATAAATTGCGGTTAGGTGGCAACCCTAAATGCCAACCCTGCTTGAAATTATTTTATTTGGAATAAGTTCGAAAATACCTTTTATTCGATACCCATATTGGCATATCTAGCGCTATATTAAAAAAAAAAATGGGGATATGTGGCAACCCCGTAAACCGCCCTAAGTGGCAGCACCCATGTATATAATCTTAGAATGAGTAAAATTGTCTATATGCCAAACTATTTATCCAAATCGGTCAAGTAGTTCTCGAGATATACGAACAAATAAATTGCGGTTAGGTGGCAACCCTAAGTGGCAACTATGCTTGAAATTATTTTATTTGGAATACGGTCGAAAATGCCTTTCATTTAATACCTATATTGGCATATTTTGCTCAATATTAAAAAAATAATCGAGATACATAGCTGGCAAGCCTGTTAACCGCCCCAAGTGGCAACAGCTATGTAAATAATCAAAAATTAATCAAGTTGTCTATATGTAAAATTTTATCCAAATCGGTGCAACAATTCCCGAGATATACGAGAAAATAAATAAATTGCGGTTAGGTGGCAACCCTTAGTGGCAAACCTGCTTGAAATTAATTTTTCTGGAATACGTTCGAAAATACCTTTTATTCGATACCCATATTGGTGTATCTAGCCCTATATTTAAAAAAAATGGGGATATGTGGCAACCCCATAAACCGCCCAAAGTGGCAACACCCATGTATATAATCTAAAAATGAATCAAGTTGTCTATATGCCAAATTTTATCCAAATCGGTCAAGTATTTCCCGAGATATACGAAAAAATAAATTGCGGCTAGGTTGAAATCCTAAGTGGCAACCCTACTTGAAATTATTTTATTTGGAATACGGGCGAAAAATTAGATTCAATTTAATAAAATAAAATAAGAAATAAAAAAAGTAAAAAATTTAACAAAATCAAATGAATATGCAAATTTTAATACAAAAACACTGGTGACAAATTTATGTTGGTTCTTTAAATTATCTTAAACACACACATATTATTAAACTTTGTATCTATTAATTGAATATTTTATATTAAATTGAAGGGGCGCTATTGGTCTCTTTAACCAAAAAGTAAGCACAGCTTTATCATTGGCTTCAATTTCCTTAACGCTGAGCAAAAAAAGTTTATTACAAAATCAAGCTAACACAAGTCCTGCCTGTTAAAGCTTCGAACAAAAAAGACATTACAAAAAATTATTATCAAATTTACTGTAAACAACAAAAGCAATAAAGTTGCTATTTACAACACAATTCAATGTTTATTGTCCACTTGCGCTTAGCAAACTGTCAATTTAATCTGTCGATTTGGTAGCATAAAAAACTTAAGCGAAACGAAATGAAAAACCAAATGTCTAACAGCCACGCCTCATAATTGTCAAAAGCGCTGGTTCAAAGATATAGCGATTTAATGTTTTTGTTCTAATTAATTTTTATTTTGAATTTTTTATTTGTATTTTTGTATCTATGATTCGTGACAATAGCAATAATTGTTTGCTGCTTGCTGACTGTCACACTGTAGTCGCCTTTTTGCGATTGAAATCACAAGACAGCAAATATGTACCTATTTTTGCTAATACACGTATATGTATTTATTAAGACAGTGTTAAGGAAAGCTGACAAAAACTGATAAAAAAACTAAAAAAAAAAAACTCATATAACCACTCATGTCTGCGCAATTGTAGCGACACGGCATTGACAAGAATGTCGATTTCCTTCTAAACGATTTATTTCTCGCTCAACTTATTTATTTGTTTATTTGCTTAACAATTGGTCTGATTGCCTGCCTCTTTTTGTAGTTTTTTGTTTGTTGTTTTTGTGAATTTTGTCGCCGTTAAAACTATTATTAAATTGCTGTTCTTGTTAATTTGTACAAAGAACACGTGCGCCAAATGGCATTAACTAGCGCAAAAGATATACTCCAATCCGTCGACTTGAACAAAAAATACAAAAGCTATATTTTGTTAAATAAAAAATTGCAAAAGATTTAAAAGAATTGTTAAATTGTGTGATAAAATAAACAAGCCACGATTTGTGTTAAAATTTTAACTTACTTTTTTAATTGAAAACAATCACTCGCGTAAGTACTACTTTGTTCTGAGCAAGTTTGGCGCTTAAGTCTTTTGTTTTGTGTTTTGTGGTAGCAAATATGATGGTTGCTTTGGTGCGCGGAAACAATATTTTGGACTATGTAAGCAAAAGTCGCACTTTCAACAGGACTTAAAAAAATACAATAAATTAAAATAAAATAAAATAAAATAAAAAAAATAAAATAAAATAAAATAAAGTAAAATAAAATAAAATAAAATAAAATAAAATAAAATAAAATAAAATAAAATAAAATAAAATAAAATAAAATAAAATAAAATAAAATAAAATAAAATAAAATAAAATAAAATAAAATAAAATAAAATAAAATAAAATAAAATAAAATAAAATAAAATAAAATAAAATAAAATAAAATAAAATAAAATAAAATAAAATAAAATAAAATAAAATAAAATAAAATAAAATAAAATAAAATAAAATAAAATAAAATAAAATAAAATAAAATAAAATAAAATAAAATAAAATAAAATAAAATAAAATAAAATAAAATAAAATAAAATAAAATAAAATAAAATAAAATAAAATAAAATAAAATAAAATAAAATAAAATAAAATAAAATAAAATAAAATAAAATAAAATAAAATAAAATAAAATAAAATAAAATAAAATAAAATAAAATAAAATAAAATAAAATAAAATAAAATAAAATAAAATAAAATAAAATAAAATAAAATAAAATAAAATAAAATAAAATAAAATAAAATAAAATAAAATAAAATAAAATAAAATAAAATAAAATAAAATAAAATAAAATAAAATAAAATAAAATAAAATAAAATAAAATAAAATAAAATAAAATAAAATAAAATAAAATAAAATAAAATAAAATAAAATAAAATAAAATAAAATAAAATAAAATAAAATAAAATAAAATAAAATAAAATAAAATAAAATAAAATAAAATAAAATAAAATAAAATAAAATAAAATAAAATAAAATAAAATAAAATAAAATTAAATTAAATTAAAGTCCAAAAAAATTAGTTAAATAAAATATTAAAAAATAAAGGAAATTTAATAAGATAAAATAGATTGATTTTATATTTTAGCGGCACTCTCGTAGGAGCGACTGTGTTAATTCTAGCAAGGGTGGCATTCACAGACATACCTTAAAATGATAACTTCAATTCCGTATCCTCCCGTACCACACTTTCAATCATAAATAAATATCTATGCCTAAAAATTTGTTTGCTCTCAACTTTGCATCTTTTGCCCAGTAGCTGCTATTAGCTTTCCATACCATATGCAAATTTTCCACTTTTTATGATCCCCAGTAGCATTCCACCATTATTAGCACCGCAAATAATAGTTACGCCATTGTGCCACTTACATATTTGATGAAGTAACACCACATCGGGATCAAGTTAGCGGTCAAACGTTATCAACACCTACATACGCCAATCATAGCTTGTAGCGCAAGTGCTCATTTGCACTGATCGATATTGTTAGATTGCTAAAGAAAAAAAAAATGTAAATAATGGGTTCATGGCTGATACACTCATCTATACAACATGTGAATATGTACTATTTATTTGCAGCAGCAAGGTTAGAAGAGAGGTGACTTATGAGCCTGCTATGGTTTTCGCAATGCCAAATGCTGAAGCTATTTATTTTCCAAAAATAATTGAAGCGACTGAGGGTAAAAAAGGGATAACTGTAAGGTACATATTGACAAGAATCCATGACTCCCAAAAAAAACTATCCACATTCCTACCAATCTAAGAAAAGACAACAGCTAAAAAACTAGATAAGCAAAAGAATTTGCTCCACAAGCACAGATCATCTATGATTGACGCGCGCCAGCTACGATCAAAATTCATTTGAACTTCATAAATAATTTTTTCGTTGCATTCATTTATTCATCTTTTTTTTCAATTTTTCCTATGCATTTCGTGGCGCTTTATACCTACTCTCCTTGTGCCCTCAATTCATAGATCAAGATCATAAATAGCAATAAGTAAAACGTACACAATCTTTTGCGTCTATCGTTTTGCTCTGTCCACAGCGATCTGTCTGCCTGCTAACTGTTTCAAGTGATCAATCAATGAAAGCGGCAGTCAGCCACCAGCCGCGTTCAAAACATCCGTCCGTTGGCCACCAATAGACAACTGCTATTTATTGTAATAACTTTTTTTCTCCAACAACAAGCTCTTTGTGTGTGTATGTGTATAGGTAAGTGATTGCACGTAAGAGCAACTCGTTTAGGCTCGTGCTACAAGGAAAGTCTTTTCAATTGGTACACTACTTAACTATGTTTGGCGCATTTGTTGTTTTTTGTTTGATTTTTACAGTGGTAAATTTTAGTTGATAAAGACTCAAAAACATTGAATGAATGTTTTATTTGCGAAGTAAATCCGATTTATATATTTATACGTAAATTTTTCAATTATTAGTATGTAGTGTGTGAATTAACATTCCGCTGTATAACGGACGGCCAAAGTCGCCTAGGCTGTTAGATGGCTATTTTAAATTTTAAGTAAGTGTATAAAATTTTGCATTCAATTCGATTCCGAAAAGGCCTCGAAAACAGTGTGCAAATGATTCCAAAAGTTACCAAAAACAGTTCAGAAATTGTGCCAGAGTAATCCTGAAAGAGACGAAAAAAATTCTGAAATGGTCGGAAGTGATCCTAAAAATAATACCAAAATCATACCGAAATGGTACTCAAGTGATCACGAAAAAGTTCCAAACGTAATCCCGAAATAGTCACAAAAAAGTTCCGAAATGGTCTGAAAGCGAACCATAACGGTCACTCTACTTGGTTTGCGTATAGGAATGTAAGAAAAAAAGCCCAAAATTCGCATCGCGAAGATCCCAAAATGAATGCCCACATAATCCCAAAAAGTGGCGAAAACAGTCCAGAAAGGTTAGGGATTGACCCTCGAAAATGATATCCAAACAAATTTTAAAATACAAAGTCTCGAAATATTTTCGAAGTGATCCTGAAAAAATCCAAAACAAAATTACGAAGAGACTGCGTCGCCAAGTACTAGCGTTCACAACCGTGAACGAGCGTCTAGCTGCGATCAGGATTAAGGCGAGGTTTTTCAACTTAACATTAATCTGTGCCTATGCGAGGAGACGGATTACGCAGAGTAGGGCTCCTTCTACGATAGACTTGCTCGGCGACTTTAATGCCAAGGTGGGCAAGGCAGGAGTCTTTGATCCTACAGTTGGAAAATTTAGTCTCCAAGATATAACATTACTCAACGGCACCAGGTTGATTGACTACGCCGCTGCTCGCAATGTGGCCATCAGTAGTACCAGGTGAGATGCTGGCTGACACGAAAGATGCCCGAAATTCTATGAGAAGATCCGTCGGATTAAAGAGGGTTTTAAGACCAGGGAAAGCTCCTGTAAATACAATAAAGGCGACATGGTAACCGACGTACAGTATGTACTTAAATTATAGAGAAAGCATTTCTCCTCACTCGTCGTCCCACCACCTGACTATGATGAAGTGAGGATAGCTATATCCCCACTCAAAAACAAACAAAGCGCATGGAAAAGACGGACTAACCGCCAAGCTGTTCAAGCACGGAGGCGAAGAGCTGCATGTTACCGGATTGGAATTTAAGTGTGCTCTGCCCAATGCACAAGAAGGGCGATCCCGCTAACCGCACCAACTACCGCGGAATCAGGTTCTTTCTAGCGTATTGTGTGAAAGACTGCAGCCCATCGTAGACAAACTGATTGGACCTTATCAGTGTGGCTTTAGACCTGATAAGTCTACCATCGACCACGATACGCCAAATCCTGGAGAAGACCCATGATAAAATAATTTAAACACACCATCTTTTTCGATTTTAAATCCGCTTTTGACAGCGCAAAAATGAGTTGCCTGCAAAGCTTAAACGGCTTTGCCAAATGAAGTTGAGCAATACCAACAGCTCGGTCAGAATCGGGAAGGACCTCTTTCAGCCATTTGAAACCAAACGAGGCTACAGACAGGGCGACTCCCTTTCATGCGATTTCTTCAACCTGATAAAATAATATCAGTCTATAAATCCAACGAAGAATCACTCTTGCCAACAAGTGCTACTTTGGACTGAGTAGGCAATTGAGAAGTAAAGTTCTCTCTCGACAAACAAAGATCACGCTCTATAAGCATATCATCATACCAGTCCTGATGTACGGCTCGGAATCATGGACAGTATCAAGAGAAGATGAGATCGCCTTTGGAGTATATGAGAGAAACAATTTCTCCGGAAGATTTATGGTTCTTCCCGAGATGCAAATGGCGGGTATGAAGGAGATTTGACGATGAGCTGTACGAGCTTTACGCAGATCTGACCATAGTCCAGCGAATTAAAGCCCATAGGCTGCCTGGGTCTTGTCATGCGAATGGACAAAGAAGCTCCATCCCAGAAGGTTTTTCTATCTTCACCTTAATTCGGCAGAAAAGGAAGGGGGAAGCCTCGACTGAGATGGAAACAACAGGTGGATGATGACTTGAACTCCCTTGGGGTTTCAAATTGGCGTCAGTGGCAACCCTGTAAACCGCCCCAGGTGGAAACCCAAAAGTGGATAGTCTGAGAATCAATCATACTATCTATATTGGAAGTTTTATCCCAATCGGTCAAGCGTTTCCCGAGATAGTCCTGATATACAAATATACAATATTAGCTAGTTTAAAGTTATACGATTTAGGGGATATGAAAATAGGTTTTAAACTATATTTCACATTCCTAGCTGATAAGGGTCTTGAAACCCAATGTGGACCAGCTGTGACCCTAGAAGGAATTTCTAAGATATGGGTATCAAATTAAAGGTGCTAATAAGAGTTTTAAGGAAAATTTGTTTCAAGTCCCATATAGGAACCCCTTTCCGAGATATCGAATAAAATGTGGTCCAGGTGTGAACCTAGAAAGCGTTTGGACAATATGGGTATCAAATGAAAGGTGTTGATGGGGGTCTCAACAGGGCGCGGTTCTTAGTCCCATGTCCGAACCCGTTTGGCAAATATCGACCAAAATGTAGCCCAGGTGTGACCCTAGAAAGTGTTTGGACTCTGAGGAAGTTTGTACGATAAGGATATCAAATAAAAGACGTTTGCCGGGCTCTATACAGGGAGGGGCGCTAAGTTCAATAAACGAACCTGTTTCCCAAATATCGACCAAAATGTGGACCAAGTGTGGTTCGAGAGAGGGTGGAGAGAAACTCATTTTTTGAAACTACTACTTTTGATGAAAAAAAAAAAAATAATACACTTCGTTCTCTGCGTGGAAGAGTATCACTCTTCAGTTCTTTGCGTGGAAGACTATCACTCTTCAGTTCTCTGCGTGGAAGGCTAACACACTTCGTTCTCTGTGTGGAAAACTAGCATAGTTCGCATAGAACTGAACCATGTTAGTCTTCCACGCAGAGAACTGAAGAGTGTTAGTCAAAAGTAGTTGTTTCAAAAAATGACTTCCTACTCTACATAATATTTATTTTTATCGCACTGTGCCGACGCGTTTGTTCCCTATTGTACTTATGTTAACCTTTTATTTCTTTTACAATTAAAATTTGCGTTTAATTTTTTTTATTATTCATTTTTGCTCTCATTTGGTTGGCACGAAACGTGATCGATTGATTTGTGTGATCTCGGCAAGCGCACAAGTTCAACTAGATTGACTGTTGACTAGATAATTGTTGTTGTTGTTGCGTCTTTACTCAGATACTGTTTGGTTATTAGTAGGTCTATAGCTTGAATATCTACTCGCGCTGAAACTGCTTTATTGTTGGCAGGCAGCTTTTTATATATTTTTTTTCGCTTAGTTGCTGTCTCGGTCATCCTTCCTGACAACCTTCAGCGCATTGGCAATTTCGAATTAGCAACGAAGAGTAGGTATGAAGGTATGAGAGTATTTAACTCAGACCAGACAACTGACAATGAAGCATAACTTGGCCTTCGTACTCTTTGTAGGTACAAGTTTAGAGCCCTGCAAATGAGTGTTGTTTGATAATCGGCCTACTTGTTCTGCTTCGTCAAAAAATTGTCAGTATATTGTAGGCTACAAGAGCGCCAAAATAACTAGCAAGCCACTGAAAAAGATTCCATACAAGCAAATTAGCTCCGCCTAAGTCTCCTCGGAGCTATGTCTGATCAAATTATTTTTGTACTTTATTTATTTAAGGACGGGTTTCTCAGCTAGCCTTTAATTATAAGTTTAACTATAAAAAAATGTATATGCAATTTTTTTTTATGGGCGTGATATTTCAAAAAAAAGCACCTCATTCTCTCACTAAACCCTTTCTCTAAGTCAAGAACTGTTATGATTTTTGGCTCATCTATCTCTTACTTTGTAATCCTGGTTTCCACTGTTATTTTGTAACGTCTTCATCTTACTGCTGTGGCTTTTTGTATTTGCAACAAATGGCACTTAAGTTATCTACCGATCATTGTCTACTTCGTCGTCCCCAACATTTTTAGATTTTGTTGTAGTAGTTGTAGTAGCTCAACTGTTCAAAAATGAATTATTTTCTCCTCGTTTGTCGGCATTTTCTTTAAGTGATTGATGACTGCTGAAATGCGAACGAATTATGATTAAATAAGCAATTGAAGCGTAGCGCTATACAACAACCGGTTACGGTTAATGCGCATAGCAAAATAGGCTCTGAAAAACATGATTTTCTAAATTCTATTTATTTTTTTTTTTTTTTTTTTAATTTATTCCATTTCAGTATTTTATTTTTTCTTTTTACCTAAGATAACTCTAGATATTAAATTTTTAATTTTTTCATATTAATTTTTAACTTTTGTATTTTATTTTATTTCAGTTAATTTTTAATTTTTATTTTATCATTTAATTGAATTTAATTAATTTTATTTTATTTAATTTTAATTTATTTTATTTTATTTTTTTATTTTATTTTATTTTATTTATTTTTTTTTATTTTTTTTATTTTTTTTTAATTTTATTTTATTTTATTTTATTTTATTTTATTTTATTTATAAGTGAGAATTTTTGTGAGCTATAGACCGGAATAATAATTACTATTGAAACTTTCATGTTGAATATTATATTTTTGTTATTGAAGAAAACTCAAAGAAAAGCTACAAACAACATTACACGCTATAGTTATAGTACTATTTCACGCTGGCGAAAGCGATCTACGGACTAATTTGTAATGATTTTTACTAGAAGTGTTTTGCTTCCGAGCGGGCTTTGAACTCGGTTGCTTCAACTTTTTGTAGGTTTGTATGCTGGCTTAACTAGAGTTTTCAATCAATTTGTTTTGTTGGTGTTCTTTGCCCATTGCATAAGCCAGCATACAAACCTACACGGTACAGCCTAGTGGTTAGACTGCCGTCACTAGAAGTTGAAGCAACCGAGTTCAAAGCCCGCTCGGAAGCAAAACACTTCTAGTAAAAATCATTACAAATTAGTCCGTAGATCGCTTTCGCCAGCGTGAAATAGTACTATAACTGTAGCGTGTAATGTTGTTTGTAGCTTTTCTTTGAGTTTTCTTCAATAACAAAAATATAATAATTCAACATGAAAGTTTCAATAGTAATTATTATTCCGGTCTATAGCTCACAAAAATTCTCACTTATATGTAAAAATGCAAGACCACTAAAACAAAAACCATTTAATTTATTTTATTTTATTTTATTTTATTTTATTTTATTTTATTTTATTTTATTTTATTTTATTTTATTTTATTTTATTTTATTTTATTTTATTTTATTTAATTTTATTTTATTTTATTTTATTTAATTTTATTTTATTTTATTTTATTTTATTTTATTTTATTTTATTTTATTTTATTTTATTTTATTTTATTTTATTTTATTTTATTTTATTTTATTTTATTTTATTTTATTTTATTTTATTTTATTTTATTTTATTTTATTTTATTTTATTTTATTTTATTTTATTTTATTTTATTTTATTTTATTTTATTTTATTTTATTTTATTTTATTTTATTTTATTTTATTTTATTTTATTTTATTTTATTTTATTTTATTTTATTTTATTTTATTTTATTTTATTTTATTTTATTTTATTTTATTTTTATTTTATTTTATTTTATTTTATTTTATTTTATTTTATTTTATTTTATTTTATTTTATTTTATTTTATTTTATTTTATTTTATTTTATTTTATTTTATTTTATTTTATTTTATTTTATTTTATATTATTTTATTTTATTTTATGTTATTTTATTTTATTTTATTTTATTTTATTTTATTTTATTTTATTTTATTTTATTTTATTTTATTTTATTTTATTTTATTTTATTTTATTTTATTTTATCTTATTTTATTTTATTTTATTTTATTTTATTTTAATTTATTTTATTTTATTTTATTTTATTTTATTTTATTTTATTTTATTTTATTTTATTTTATTTTATTTTATTTTATTTTATTTTATTTTATTTTATTTTATTTTATTTTATTTTATTTTATTTTATTTTATTTTATTTTATTTTATTTTATTTTATTTTATTTTATTTTATTTTATTTTATTTTATTTTATTTTATTTTATTTTATTTTATTTTATTTTATTTTATTTTATTTTATTTTATTTTATTTTATTTTATTTTATTTTATTTTATTTTATTTTATTTTATTTTATTTTATTTTATTTTATTTTATTTTATTTTATTTTATTTTATTTTATTTTATTTTATTTTATTTTATTTTATTTTATTTTATTTTATTTTATTTTATTTTATTTTATTTTATTTTATTTTATTTTATTTTATTTTATTTTATTTTATTTTATTTTATTTTATTTTATTTTATTTTATTTTATTTTATTTTATTTTATTTTATTTTATTTTATTTTATTTTATTTTATTTTATTTTATTTTATTTTATTTTATTTTTATTTTATTTTATTTTATTTTATTTTATTTTATTTTATTTTATTTTATTTTATTTTATTTTATTTTATTTTATTTTATTTTATTTTATTTTATTTTATTTTATTTTATTTTATTTTATTTTATTTTATTTTATTTTATTTTATTTTATTTTATTTTATTTTATTTTATTTTATTTTATTTTATTTTATTTTATTTTATTTATTTTTAGTTATTTTTTTTTATTTTTTTTTTATTTTATTTTATTTTATTTTATTTTATTTTATTTTATTTTATTTTATTTTATTTTATTTTATTTTATTTTAACGTAATAATTTTTGTTGAGCTATAGGCCAGGATTTGAATAAAACTTCTTTTTCTTAGTGTTATTCAAATTTTTATTTAATCGATATTTCGATTTCAATCTGAAATCATCATCAGGAATCTACGAAACAGACATAATTAACATTTTTAAACATATTCCTATAAGCAGTTAAAACATAACTTACACGTATGGATATGTATTATCGACTGATTTTTTATTTTATTTTTTTTTATTTTATTTTATTTTATTTTATTTTATTTTATTTTATTTTATTTTATTTTATTTTATTTTATTTTATTTTATTTTATTTTATTTTATTTTATTTTATTTTATTTTATTTTATTTTATTTTATTTTATTTTATTTTATTTTATTTTATTTTATTTTATTTTATTTATTTTATTTTATTTTATTTTATTTTATTTTATTTTATTTTATTTTATTTTATT